>RJWM01004111.1:0-105143 GCA_004363535.1 Dasyprocta punctata
GGTGTGGTGCTCATGGGATCGTGCCAAGCTCTGTGGGCACCTTTCTCCTCCAGAGGGCCAAAATGGGTGCATTGTGGACATACTTTTACCACAGCCTTTGACTCACCAGGAGTCAAGTCCAGGTGCCAGTGCTGCACTACTGTTTGCACGGTGTGGGGTCCTATGTGTTTTTATGGAACCATGGCCACAGCAGAATGCAACCCTCAGAGAGTAGCTACGCTTGTCAAGGCATCTGCTGAGTCTTTCCCTGGTGAGAGTGTTGCAGAAATCTGACAACAAGCCAAATGGAAGACTCTTTGCTCCAAGGAGTTAGAAGGCAACTATTTATTATGCTAGGAGGCTGGTGGGAATCGGTTCCAAATCACCAGCCAGGAGTCAGCTTAGAGTTCAGTTTAAACACAGTTTGCAAGCAGGAAGTACAAGGCTGATGGCAGGTCATTACATGATTGGCTACATGAACTAAGTTATATGTTGCTAAGCAAGCTAGTTCTAAGTAGATTCCTGGGAAGGAGGGGAGGGGGTTTGAGCAGAGACAGTAGAGTTAAATGTGTCCTTAACTGGGCCAGTCTATCCTAAACATGAAGTCCTCCAAGCAAGTAGGAAACAATATGTATTTTTCTAAGTATGAAAAACACAAGCTTTGCAACTGGATACAGCCAAGCTGACCCAGCACATTGCTGGGGAGAAGCAGCTGGATGCAGACAGGTTGACTGAATTTAGCAGGCTAACTATGTAACAAGCAGCAGGAGCATAGTCATAGGCTATTAATTGATTTTTCACTTTGCTATAGAATATCTGTAAGTTTGCTAGTCTATAATTGTGCCCTTACCAGAGAAGGGGCTTATGTCCTGAAACATGATACACTACATGGTTACTTGTTTGGCCACATTCCCCTAAGTCTCGCCATAGGTCAGCACCCCACAGGGGACAGTGGACAGTGCCCTATCTGCCAATCCTGGGCTGTTCAAGTTGGTAACAAGAGCATTAGCCCCCACATATGGTCCAGTTGTCCGCGCAAACATGTAAGGGGCCTTATTCATGCGTTACAAGTAGCCATACTACAAAACTCTGTCCACTGGCTTGACCTGCCTGTTCCAGTTTCAAACCAGAGAATTTGTGTACTGGGTGGGACAGTGACCACTGTCCACTTGGGGTTGCCCACGGCTGGACCCATTGATATACCAGGTGTCAGCCAGCGGCCCCTCTTTCCCTTCTGCATAGGAGCTAGGTGTCATGGTCTGTAGCCTGTCATCCTGTGTGGTTTCCTGTGCCATACATGTCACTGGTCCCAATACTGTGGCCAATTCAGCTGCCAATGGACTGGGCACAGTTGCAAGTATGTCCCCCAATGCATGAGGGTGGGGGCCTGGGCCACACCACTACCGGGGCAGGATATCCATGAACGGACCCAGCCCTCAATTGGGTGTCTAGTCTGTACATCCACTGTCTGCTGCCCCGTGCTCCCCTCACAGGCATGCAGAGCAGCATATGTCACTGCTGTTTCTTGATCAGAGAACACTGACTTTTGGCTCCTTTCCACAACTGTGACCAAAACCCAGTAGGGTCTTCTGCTTCCCTTTCTTTTGCCATAGGCTCCAGCCAAACCTCACATTATCTACACTAACTGTTAGGGCAAATGGCAGAGTAGGGTCAACAACTCAGAGGGCTTGTACCTGCATGACTGCCTCTTCGAGTCCTGAAAAGCAGCTTCTGTTATGTCTGTCCTGTCCCATGTTACACCCCTTTCAGATCTGCAAGGCAATCAGAGTTTAACATAACATCATCAATATAATGGGATAGCAACACAGAAAGTGGCTTGATCCAGGTGGTCAAGTCCTGGGCTACCAAGCCATGACACAAAATTGGGCTAAGGAAATAGCCTTGTGGCAACACCGGAAGGCCCACTACCTGCACTCCCAGGTGAAGGAAAATTGACCCTATTGGAAATGATAGCAATGGAGAAGGCATTAGTGAAATCCACAACATAATGGTATCAACCCAGCATCAGGGTGAGACGATCCATCAGATCAGCAATATTAGGTACTGCTGCATGCAATGGAGGAGTTACTTTACTCAACTCCCAGTAAACCACAGTCATTCACCATGTCCCTTCCAGCTTTTGTACAGGCCATACCAGGGAGTTGAAAGGGCTATGTGCCAGGCATATCAGGCATCCCTGGGTGTCAGTCGGACTGTTTCCCCTTCTTTCCAAGCTGCTACAGGTAACTAGGGTGAGGCTGGGGGATGCGCACTGGCAAACTCCCAGGGCTCTCCCTCTGGTGCTGTTTCCACAGATGCAGCAGGGACACTCACCTCATCCTACCGACTACGCCACTTGTTGGGGTAGTGTGTGTGTGTGTGTGTGTGTGTGTGTGTGTGTGAGAGAGAGAGAGAGAGAGAGAGAGAGAGACAGAGAGACAGAGAGAGAGACAGAGAGAAGGGATGTTTTTGCAGTTGAGATCCCCAAGGAAAAGAAAGCATATAGAGCTGACATCAGCAACAGCACCAGCAGCCAGTATCTTCATGGTTTGACCTGAATAAGGGGCAATTATCAACTTCACATTCTTGTGCACTGTCCTAACTCTGTGGCGTGCATGTGGCTGTCTATGCTAAGTCATGTTTATGTAAGTGTATGACATTGTGCACCTCTGCCAAACAGCTGAGCCATGTCCTAATGCATCCTCAGATGCCCTGGGATCTGAAGCAACACCCTGTCATTTACTCCTGTCAATCTTATCTAGAGACCCCGTGAGCGGCACCTGGTGTGGGGTGCTCATCTTTTAGGATCCTGAAGTCTGATTGATCTGTGTGCTTATCTCCCTGCTGTGTGCTTGCTTTGGCAGTGCAAGTACTTATTTCCCTGTTGTCCTCATCCCACTTTTCGTGTCACCATTTTGTTTCTGGTGGCCACAGAGCTGTCCTCAGCATATCTTTCTGCTATCTTCAATAAGTGCAGCAGATTTGATGTTCACGTACAATTCTTTGCTCATCATACACAAGAACCTGGAGTCTATTTCTAGGATCCATCACATGGCATTATATATATATATACATATATATATATATATATATATATATATATATTCCAGCCTTGGTTTTTTTTTTTGTTTGTTTGTTTGTTTGTTCTTTTTGAGACAGGGTCTTACTATGCAGTTCAAGGTGGCCTTGAGTTCACTTTGCAGCACAGGCTGTTCTTGAACTCACAATGATCCTCTTGCCACAGCCTCCCAAGTGCTGGGATTACGGGCATACACCACCGCGCCTGGCACCCAGCCTTGATTTTTGATGACAGGGTCCAATGAAGTCCTCAAAACAGAGATGAGAACCTTGACTCACTTCACCCCGAGACAGGCTGCAGGTTTGTTAAGTCTCATCACAGAAGAAAAATTTTCAGGGCTTGTCTCTAAGAGTCATAAAAGGATTTATGAGGCAGATTTTTAAGGGAACACACTAGAAGAAATGAAGTGCAAGCCTTCAAAAGAGAGGCACATTATAGTCCACCCAGGAATATTTATGTGGTTCTGGTGGTAGAAATTTGTGGAACTTGTCCATCTAAAGAAACTAAAGACGTGATGGGCCATCCATAGGTAGAAAGACAACAGCTCATTTTGTAGGTGAAAGGGTGGCCCTTTACAGGAGAAAGGCACAGGCAGTCTATTGTTTTCTTCTACCTCCATTCTCAACTCGCCATAAATAAAAACTTACTTGAAATGGATCACAGATCTATTAAAACTTTAAAATTTCTAGAAGAAAATATAAAGATATAGTAAAATAAAAATCTCAGTGACTATGGGATATGCAAAGATTTCTTAGGGCATAAAAACCATGAACCAGATTATGCCTCTCACGGACTGCACTACTTTACAGAAATGCGCTGCTGGCTGATAACCTAAGTGTGTGGCTGCAGAGGGCGATGGCGGTGGCACCTAGGATTCGGACTTCCTGCAAAATGGCCGACCTGATGACTCTGCCGTAGGGAGGCTCCCTGGAATATACCTCCCAAATGCTGGAATACAAAATAATATAATAACAGAAAGAAGGAAAGGGGAGGGAGATGGATCCTCTGGACCTAAGAGGAGCCTAGGATGAGAACTGTAGCCCTCAGAAAGAGTAAAAAAAGAAGAAGTAAACAGAGGTGGCGGCGCCTCTGACCAGAGCTCAATTCAATCAACGCAGACTCAAACTGGGAAGGTGCGATTAAAGTGCTTGTGATGCGCGATTGAACTTCTGCAGCTAAGGCAGAGAGGGCTAAGGTGGAGATGGCGGAGGCAGCTATCGATCATGGAAAGAGGTGGTCGCGAGCTGGCGAGTGAGTAAACTCGGCGGGCCCCAGCCCCCCACCCCCCACTCCCCAGGGAGAGCGAGGAACAGGCATCCATCTTGAGACTGGAACCGCACCTAATTAGGCACGGTTGCTTCCCCACACCAGGCCCTGGAGGGTCCTGGCGGAATCTGCACGGGCGCCCTGGGGGTGATAGAGGAAATTAGGCAGAGGGCCGGCCCTATCCACGCGCACTTCACCAGACATCCACCGAGCCGAGGCAGCCTGGGGAAACACAGCAGAGCCCAGGAAAATGCCAAGACGGAAAGGTAGAGGGCGCTCTCCAGACTCCGATACAAGCAGCACAAATCCAATTGACATAAAGGCAGACAAGGTCGGGAGTCCAAAAATTAAACTCTCAGAGGAAATGACAACCGAAGTGGGGAGACAACTCCATGAAGCTATGAAAGAAATTAAAGCGGCACTGTTAGCCCAACTGAGAATTGAAATGAAATACATAATAGGGCAATCCTATTATTTAGCGCCTCTAAAGGAGACATAGCCAGAAAGGTGGAGGATGGAAAATCAAAGGAGATTGAGAATGAAACAAATAAAGACTTAGAATGCATCAATCAGATTCAGAGAGAATACCAGGAACTCAAAGACTTCAATAAAAGTTGGCAGAACCACCTGAAAGAGACTAAAGATAGTCTTTCATATCTCGAAGAGAAAATCGCAGTGTGGGAGAGAGAGAGAAAAGACTTATTAAAAATAATAAGAAATCTGGAAGTGGCAGTGCAATGGCTGCAAGACAACCCAAGGAAATATAATTTACAAATAAAAGGTGTGAGTGAAAAGGCAGGGGTCAATACAAATCAAATTAAAAGCCTATTTACAGAAATAATTACAGAAAATTTCCCAAGTATGGGAACAGGAAGAGACTTTCAGATAACTGAAGCATATAGAACTCCAGCTAAACTTGACCATAAAAGGCCTATACCCAGACATATAATAATCAAGATTCCAGAAATTCAACACAAAAACAAAATATTAAAAGCTATTAGAGAAAAGGGACAGATTACCTACAAAGGACGGCCCATCAGAATCACGACAGACTTCCCCACACAAATCATCAGGTCAAGAAGAGCCTGAAGTGAAGTATTTCAAGCCCTGAAGGAAAATAACTTTCAACCCAGACTGATGTACCCTGCAAAATTATCTTTTAAAATCAACAGAGAAACAAGATACTTCCACGACAAAGAACAACTAAAAGAATTTATGACAACCAAGCCAACCCTACAAAGAATATTGAAGCACATTCTAGAGAGAGATAAAGAAGTCCACGGCTCCAGAAACAGCAACAGAGAGATACCACCAAGCAGGGCAGACAAATGAATAATCCATCAATGGGAGTTAAGTCCAGTATTGTTTTCAATGAGCTGTTTAGTTTAATCCTATTCTACCTCAACCCGCCTAATTTTTTCATACATGATGACAAAGACAGCTATCTTAAAGATAACAAAGTTTATAAGGGTAGCCTTCGATGATATGTGATCACCTAGCTTCAAAACCAGGTATTACTTTTGCTGTTCTGTTCTGAGGGATTTTAACTTATCTTGGTGTATTTGTGTTACAGCAAATGATAAAGGCAACTGCTTTGAAGCTAATATGAGGCATTATAGAAATCAACATTGCATTACTATGTATTGACTCCATTACCTTATTTGTTATTTGTCTTATTCAATACTATTTCGTTCAACTATACTTGGCCAATTGGTAAGGGCATTTAGTTTGAAGACAATAAGAGGTATTACAAGGGGAATCGAGGAAGGAAGCTATGGAAAAAAGACATAGTTTTATATGAGGGTATTCATAAGATCGTTTAAAACCTATACTACTAAATGCATTAACTGGTGAGAGAGAACAGTTGATATTCATATGATCAGATCAATCCTGCATGTCTTTATCTGTGCATCTGAACAGCTCCCTTAATGGTAATAATATACAATGTTGCAACCACTGTAAAATTCCAACCATCTAAAGTCCTAAACCTATAATTTTACAGTATAGGATATGTTGTTGTTAGTTGAATCCTTTAGTTTTTTTGTTTCTCTTAAGTATGACCATTCTTTTATCCTTTATAGGCTTCACTCTGAACTATTAGACCTGATATTATGGGTAGTTATTTCAATGATAACAAGAGGTACTCTAAGGGGAAAGGAAGAAAGGAAGGGAAAAAGAAAAAGACATAAATTTATAAATATGCATAAATAAGACAGCTAAAAAAAATCTGTATTGCTGGGTACATTAGCTATTGAAAAAGAAAAATTAATATTCCTGAATTGATAAACCTTGTGTGTCTATGTCTGTCAATATGATCAACCCCTATGAAGGTAACGATATGTAATATTGTAACTACTGTCAAACTTCAACCACCTCAGAGTGTAAACCTACAGTGTAATTGTATCAGATCTGTCGCTGTTGTTGTTTGTCTTTCATGCTTTTTGTTTCTATCTTCTGTGTCTATTTTCTTTTAAATAAAATTTTAAAAAAAATGAAACAAAAACAAACAAACAAACAAAAAAACCATGAACCAGGGGGCTGGGGATTTAGCTCAGCAGTTCAAGCACTTGCTGGGTAAGCACAAGGTCATGAATTCAATTCACAGTACAAAAAAAAAAGTCCTTTGAGGGACAACTGACTAAAACCATGAAGCATAAAGAAAACAATTGATTGTTCATTTCATCAGAATTTAAAAATGAAAAGTGGCCAGGCATGGTGGGGCATGGTTATAATCCCAGCACTCAGGAGGATGAGGCATAAGGATCACTGTGAGTTCAAAGCCAGAATGTACTACATAGTGAGCTCAAGGCCAGTCTGAACTACAAAGCAAGATCCTGTGTTAAAAAAAAATGGTTGTAGAGGCTTTTTTTTCCCTTTGGCTTTTTGAGACAGGGTCTTGCTATGTAGCTCAAGCTGGTCTTGAACTCATAGCAATCCTCCTGCCTCAGCATCCTGCGTACTGGGATTACGAGCATGCATATCTGACCAAGGCTTTTTTTTATTATAAAAAAGAAAGAAAGAAAGAAAGAAAGAACGAAAGAAAGAAAGAAAGACTCAAGTTGGATATGATGGTACATGCCTGTAATCCCAGCTCTGTTGCAGGGTGAGGCAGGAAGATCACAGGTTCAAGCCTTGGCAACTTAGCAATTTAGGAACTCTTTTCTTAAAAATAAAAAGGGCTGGGGATGTAACTGAGGACAAAGGCCCTGGTTTCAATTGCAAGTACCTCCCGCCCCCCCCCAGTGCATTCAAAGAAGAAAAACTGGAAAGAACTTAAAATTCCATTAATAGGTAAGGGCTCAAACAAATTCTGGTGCATTCATACAAGGAATATCACTGGGCAATGAAAGGATTACTACACAGAACACTGATGAATTTTAAAACCTATGTGAAAGAAAGAAGACACAAAATAGTACACACTATATAATTCAGTGATGTGAAAATCTAGAAAAGGCAAGTCTAACGAGTACAGACATTTCTCCTTTAACAACCAAGTTATATTTTTGAGACTAGATCATTACATGAACTGGTTGCTAAATGAGAAAATGCGTATGTACATTATAATATCCAGAACAAAGAAATGGTCAAAGGAAGCTCTTACTGGAAGACTGTGCCTTTATTTGCATAACTCTTACATGCAATACTGTAATGTATAGCAGAACATAAAACTACAATACTGTACTGTACAGTACAATCAGCAAAAATTACAGTACTATATAAATGAGGGGTAGTGTACAAAAACAGATTTGAGGCCCTATAAACAAGATGTACAGGACTGTGCCAAAAAAGACAGAGATCGTGAGTCCAAGCAATGGGTCATAAGTCCAAACAGCACACCTCAGTTGTAAGTTTGAACAGTTGTTAAATGAATAGGTCATTAAACAAGGAACATCTGTATACATTTGACAAAATTCTTTGAACTATGTATTTGAAATGAGTACATAGCCGGACATGGTGGTGCACGCCTGCATATTAAAAGCAACCTCATTACTTAATATTAGATAGAGGCAGGAGTACTGCCACGAGTTCAAGGCCAATCTGGGCTACAAAGTGAGTTCAAGGACAGCCTGAACTATGCGGCAAGAAAGACTCTGTTTCAAAAATAAAATAAAATAAGTACATTTTATTGTGCATAAATTATAGCTTCTGTACATTATAACACACAAACAAGGTTTCTCTCTTAAATATGAATAATAATAGTACCTACTTCTTATGTTGCTGTGAGAGTAAATGGTTTAGAATTCGTTGATGTGACACACTTAGTTGGTAATGATAAATACTTAAAAAATATTAGCAGGATAAAATTTTTTAATGATAAGTAACTCTGCATATCAGTCACATAAATCATGGCAAGCAATTTTGCTTTTCAGTGGGCAATGGGAAGCTTCTGGAGGCACTTCTGTTTCTCGAGATTGAAGAGGTCTCAGTAGCATCTATGAAATAGAGGCCAGGGATGTTACTACATATCTTACATGGCACAGAGCAGCCACCACACCAGAGAGTGACCTGAGAAACCTAGCCATAAACAAAATGACAAAAACAATTTACAGATGGAAAGCAAATAACAAATACCTCAGTACCTCAGTATGGTTCTTGTAGTTAATTTATTCCTACACTTGTGAGAAGTGCCAAAACAAAATTTTTCCCATAAGAAATAATGTAAGTAGAAATAATTCTTGAAAGTTCCCAGGAATTTTCACATTTTATTAGTCTAATATTAAGTAATGAGGTTGCTTTTAATATACAGCCTTATGATTAAAAAGACATGGATTAAGAAGCAATTATACACACACACAAAATAAATTAATTTCGCTTTATCTGTACTGAGAAGAGTCCTGGCAGAATGGAATGATGGAAATCTTAACTGTTGGCAAAGGAATCCTCTCTACACAGCTGATTTCTCACTGATTGCTTCTTTTTATGTGTGTGTGTGTACAGGAATTGAACTCAGGACCTTGTTCTTGCCAGACAGGCACTGCACTGCTGAGCTATACCCCTGGCCCTGCTGTTTTGTTGAGACAAGGCCTCATTATGTAGTTCAAGCTTGTCTTGAACTATGTAGCCCAGGGTGGCCTCAAACTCACAGTGATACTCCTGCCTCGGCCTCCGGAGCACTGGGATCACAATTGTGCACCACCATGCCCAGCTTTTTACTGACTCTTAGATTCCCTGAACATTTGAGAGATTTTGATTTGGGGAGTTTCACTAAACAAAAACTTTTTTGTCTTTGCCTCAAAATATTTCTTAAGAGTGACATTATTCATTATGCAGGTCCCCATTTTGGTGAGCTAGAGCTTATTCTGGGTGATACTTACGCACAAAGTTTTCAACTTCAGTCCACTTACTGTGCATTTCTTTTATCAGTGTGATACAGGCTCGCTCCCATCCCTGCTTCTCACCTGAACCTGGCACCTGTTGCTGCTCCTTTTGAAGTTCCTGCAGCTTCTCAGGGCTGAGCTCTGCTCCGTGCTCCCAACTCTCTCACATCTTTATCATTGACTTCCGGGCCCTGGGTCCTATGTAATCACAAAACTCGGTGACATAGCTTTTGGCAGCTTCTTTGTGGGCACTGGCTGCCTCTCCATGCCCGATCATAATATGAATGCCAGTTCTCTTTTTAAATTTATCAAACCATTCCTGACTGGCCTTAAACACTTAATGCTTTCATCACTTATTCCATGATTGTCTTGTACCCCCAGGGGCATCACAGCAAATACTGTAACAGGCACATTACGCTAGGTGTGCAACACATAAATTTATTTTTTAGAAATATTTCCATTGATGAATTATTACTTTTAATCTTATGAGTTTTATTATATTAAACAATGTGTACTCAACAGGAAAATAAAACATCGATGAAATATTACATCGTTAATATGTAATGTGTTTAGAATGAACTTCAACATTTTCAGTATCAACTGTTTACCTGCTTACAAGATCTAAAAAATAACAGTACAAATAAATTCCTATGTGAACTACAATGAAAATACAAATAAAAACTCTACCACAGAAATAATCTTTATTTCAATTATCACACCGAAAGGAGTTCACACAAGAATAGCATGCTCCACACACAGGTATCACTGGTAGCACGTGCGTTTGGCTTTCCTGCCTTCTTTGGCAGCACCTACCTGACATCTTGCTGGTCTTCCTGTTTTCTTAGGAGACTCTTGTGAACCTGTCTATTCACTGGTTGGCTCCAGAAATCTTTCAAGGAGTTTTTGGGCAGACACATACTGTTCTTCCTCTGCTGCAATTGATCATTTATCAATTCCAATCCTAATCCTTTAAGACAATTCCTCTGTGATATTTTGTACTTACTATTTTCTTTGTAAACTATGGCATTATTTATGACAAACATGTTTAGAATGGACTAAAACACAACCACTGGCCAATGCTTTGTGTTTCAAGTGACACTGCTGCTGCATAACTCATCGACATCTACTCCACTTTTTGTTTTGTGGAAAATGTGACCATTTCTGGTTTTGTGTTGAGGATTCACTATCAATCTTGTTTGTTTGTTTGTTTTTGAGACAGGGTCTCCCTATGTAGTTCAAGCTGGCCTTGAACACACTATGCAGCACAGGCTGACCTTGAACTCACAGGATCCAACTGCCTTAGCCTCCTGAGTGCTAGAATTACTGACTTGCACCACTATGCCCAGCTTCACTATCACTCTTATACTTATGGTATAATGTTGACAGTGTCAATACTACTTCATTTTTCTTCGCCAAACAGGAGGTGAGGAAATCTATATATTTCTCTATTGTGAACTTGCAACATTTTTTCAGAAATCTTGGCTTTGTACTTAAGAATAGCCCTTGTGCCCATCAACTGGTATACTTTGAACATCAATGTATAACTAGTGAACCAACTGTTGAATGTGACATTTGGGTTACTTTTTGAAAAATGTGCAACAAGTCTGTTCTCAAAATCATAATATCATATACAGCTAAGTTAGGTAGAAATATTACAGGTGGTCAGACAGAGCTGGGCCCCCTGGGGAGTCAGTACAGAAGACGAGAGCATCAAAACTGGCTGGAAGCTGGGTGTGGAGGTGCATGGGAAGGCTGAGGCAGGAGGATCATCACAAATTGGAGACCAGCCTGGGCTACAAAATGAGCTCAAGACCAGCCTGAACTGCATAGTGAGTCCCTGTCTCAAAAAGAAAACAAACAAACAAAAAACAAAACAAAAACACAACAAAAACAAAAACAAAAAACCTGGCTGGAGGTGCATCCAAAGATTAAAATCACAATGACTAGATTTACATAGTTCCCTGAAACAGAAATGGAAATTTGAGATCTTAGGTCCCTTCCTCTTGAAATTTCCCCTATAAATAGATTGCTACCTCACTTGACATAGGCCATACTCTTATATCCACTAGGATTAAGGGTCAGGGATGTGGCTTAGTGGCATAGCACCTGCCCAGCAAGTGTGAGGTCCTGAGTTCAATTCCCAGTATCCAAAAAAACAAACAAACAAACAAACAAAAAACACCAAGAGTATCCTTGTAATCTTATTGGTTGATTATGGTTTGACCCATGTTGTACCCACTTTGTGATTTTGCTCATAAAAGTGGGCTTGGTGACCACCCACTTTCGGGTCTCCTCTCTCAGGAGTATCTCTCTCAATAAATTTTCCTACTCCTAACCTCTGTTGTTCCTTAGAATTTATTCTTTGATTTTAGTGAACAGGAATTTGGCATATCTAACATCTAGCAGGTTGGGAGTTGCATTTCCCCCCTGTATCAATGAGGTTTATTACTACATTAATAAAGACCTGGTGGCTGAGTTCCAAGATACATTTCTACATTCAAAGTTAAAATGTCCTCCTATCTCCCAGGGCATATATTTTTATACCATTTTTGGGAGGTTTACATGACATAGATTGCTAAAAGCTTCAATAGTGAAATTGATACAGGGAAAATGCTAGATGTCAAATACATCGTTTGTGTCCTCTGAAGTTGAAGAATTAAATCTAAGGAATAACAGAGGTTAAGAGTAGGAAAATTTATTGGAGAAAAGGAATGAAGAATAGGAATGGGGGAATGAAGAACAGGAATAGCTCCTGACTTTCTGCCCCAGAGAGAATGACCTCAGCCAAAGCAACGACTCAGGTCATACTGGTCTTTACTTTAGCTAGCCCACTGTGAGCCATTTTGAGTTGAATTTTGGATGCCTTAAGAAATTTTTGATGTGCTATAAGGTTTAGGTTTTTTGCATGTGGATATCCAGTTGTTCCAGTATATTTATTGAAGGTAGAATCCTTTCTCCACTTAATTGCTTTTGCAACTTTGTCAGTAATCAATTGTCTGTTACATGAGTATCTATTTTGGGACCTCATGTTGGTACCTTGGTGGTTTGTCTATCTTGATATCAGTACCATTTTGTCATGATTAGTGTAAATTTGTGATGTCATGAGATTGGGGAGGGTTAGAATTCTAACTTTGTTCCTTTATCAAAGTTGTTTAGACTGTTCTGAGTCTTTTGTATTTCTCCAAAAATGTAAGAATCAAAATGTTAATTTTTTTTTTTTTTTTTGTGGCACTAGGGATCAAACTCACAACCTCGCGCCTGCCAGACAGGCACTTAAGCCACTGAGCCAAACTCCCAGCCCTAGTTTTTTGAGGCAGGGTTGCACTATGTAGCTCAGGCCAGCCTTGCGCTCACGTTGTAGCCCAAGCCGGCCTCGAACTCACAACGCTCCACCTACCTCAGCCTCCCGAGTGCTGGGATTAAAGGCGTGTGCCACCACGCCCGGCTGAAAATGTTAATTTTTATAAAAAATAATATAGGCATTTTGATGAGATTGTATTTTCTGATCTTTATTCTTTTCTTCTACTTATTTTTGGTGCTACTGTTTATTTCTAATTTCTAAAGGAAAGATATGAGGATATTTCATAACTTTCTTCTTTTCTAATAAATGCAGTTGGTGTTATGTTTTAAAAAAAAAGGGGGAATAGCTACTGAGAGACAGGAGGGATCCCAAATGGGTTGCCAATGACCCCACCTCTCAAAGGAAGTTTTATAGAGCAAAATCAAAAGAGGCAGTTATAACGTAGGTTAAAATTATGACCAACCAATAAGACTGCAAGTATAGTTGCTTAGGTAATACTGATCAAACGGTAGCAAGGGTACATGAGTGCATGAGTGACATCATTAATCTCGGTTGATAATCTATAGTCTTGGTCTTGTCTCTAGTTTTAGCAGTCTTAGTCTTAGTGGTCTTAGTAGGTGGTAGAGGATAGCCCACCTCCAATGAGATAATAGGAAATCTTAAAAGGGTCATACTAATAATTCTAAGTCTCTGTTCATCCCTTAGAGAAGTCTATAAAACCAGCTGTTCTGACTTTAGTCTTCAGATGCACCTCCTGATGAATTCTCATTTCCTGCACTGACTCCCTCAAGGACCCAGCCCTGGCTGACTGCCTACTATATTTCTACCTAACTTAGCTATCTATAATAAAATGATACAAGATGTTTGTCAATTATCATGTATTCCAACGTTGTATAAATTTCTTGACAATTTGAAACAAAGCTTTCGAGAAATGAGTGAATAGCAGCCAATTTGTCAGACATTTTTCTTTCTCAGCAGCTCTTTTTATCATCAAAACATAGGCAATTTTAAAGGGAACCAAATCTCTTGAATATCATTATTATGCTAAAAATCTCAACACCACATTTGTCACTTCTCCATAAACCATTTAGATTCTGACAATTAGAATGATACAGTCCTACTATGAAGGCTTTTAGTTCAGATAGTGAGATGTCATAAGTACTACTATTGATGCATACAGAATGTTTTACTTGTATTTCATTATTAGTGTATTTCAAAACATCTTGTAGTATCATCTGTTACAATTTCCAACACTGAATTGCAGTGTTGGCATTCTGTCCAATAGGTTACACCTCCAGCAAGAACCTAATAACATTTTCTGATCTACTTCTAACATTGGATCATTCAGGTATATGTGACTATTTTGTAGCATTTTGACTAGTTAAATACTCATCTACATTACTATAATAAAGGTCTTCATTCCATACTTTTCCATCTTTCATACTTTACTAACTTCTTTGGCTTACATGATCGAGGTCATCATTGGTTAGCCAAGTTACCTGACGACTCGCTTTCAACCTCCTCCCAAAGGTGTAAAAGCAGATTTTCATGTGATATTGTACTGAATTGGGCTAATTCTACAAGAAAAATCAAAAGAAAACATTCAGTAAAATTTTTTTCAATACACAAAAATGTAACACAGCACATAACATGGGTCAAACTCACCTGTTTACACTCTGACACATGTACACACACCTTGCTGTTTGTTGTGTCAAGTAGGTGACTACAAAGATTGCTTCCTATATTCCCCCAGCACAGCTCCTGAGATGCACGGCTGGCTACCATTATGCTAAATTACATATTTTCATTAGAAAAGTATGCTATGGTTGTCTGCAAGCCAGTATGAAGAACTGTATTAACAGATCAGCATCCACTTGGCTAGTGTTTTTGCAAATTACTGCCTCAGACACACTGTCACCAATGTTCTTCATTAATCCATTTGCAAAGCAATTTTTTAACTTCTTCCAATATCTGCGAATGTTGCTTGTTCACAGACTTTACACCTTTAGTAACATTTGTTGCTTTAGTATCATCCTTATTTCTAACTATTATTGAGATTGTTGATCTGGGTGTCTTAAAGAGCAATATCAATCACACCTATACTTCTCCCACACTTAGTTACGATCTCCTTTTTCTTTTCAAAGGTTGCTCTTACTAACTGCTTTTTTGGTTTAGTGGTATCACTCTTAACCTTTTTGTGACCCATGATTACCACATAAAATGCACAAAAGTACAAGATAGTAATGATGAACATGTGGAGGTCCTGCAGTATTGCCAAGCTACTGTGAGACTGACACATGGACCCATTTCATCAAACCAGATGGGCACCAAGCAGCAAGTAACAATGAGAAAAACACCTCTGTGGAGTGGGGTCCTGACTCAGGAGATCTAGCAAGTGCAACAAAGCCGGAGGAAGTGCCAAGCCCTAAAATAATTCTCATCAAAGTGCCAGGAATACTTCGTTTGACGTGTTCTGAAGCCAAGTATCAAAGTATGACTGTATTCAAAAAGTGCACATACACTTTAAAATTTAAATCCAGAACATCTGTCTGTGGGCACACAAAAACCTCCAACAAATTAAAAAACAAAAAATAAAAACGTGGGCAGTAACAGATACAAAGATTCTCAACATACAAAGGAATGCAGTGAATATGCAGCATTTTAAAGTCAATAAAGCAGCAAAAAATAAAAAAAACTGACAGTGTTAAATGCTGGTGACAACATAGAACTGTAATCTGTATTATTATGTACTGTAGGTAAAGCATAAATTATTAGTCATTATGAATAAACATACAAGTGCATATAACTATATACATGAATTTTTAATTTACACACTAGGATAATGATTAAAGGTAGTAATAACCTTAGAGACTTATCTTAAATTACTGTCCCCGCTCTCTGAAAACTTTTAAATGGTTCCCATTCACTGAAAAACCTATAATAGGTTAGGTAATGAATAACATAGGTGCTTTATATACTTAACCTTTCATTTATTAAATGTGGCATAGATATGTCTTTTTTATTTTTTATATTAGTCTTCTTTTTTAGATGCATAATTCTAGGCAATGAAAGACTGTCATTTATACAAGAGATATCTGTACCTTTAAGTAGAAAAGTCAGGATTCTGGGAGTCAACTCTTGCAACCCTGTCTCATCCACAATGGTACAGCGTTATGATCTAAGACCCGATGTTTAACACAACTGACGCATTCTTGGGAATATGTCTAGTTTTCCTGGAAATAATCTCAATTAAGATCATTCTGGAATGGGGGGAAGGAAAAAAGGAATGGAAAAATGCAGAGTAACAAAGGCCTCTCCTGGAAAAAATGTGCGTAGAAAATAAATTATGTATGTAATTTCACCGACTCACAAGTTCCCCTGCGCGGGGGTGGGGGGGGTGGACCCACACACACAAAATCTTTGGACCCCTGGTTAAGAATACCTACTTTTTAGGGATTAAAAAGAAGAGACTAGGTTCAATTATAGTATGTAAAAGATTTCAAATTTCTTCGACCAGAGTTGTTACATCAACCAGTACATAAAATGTTACACATGCTTGTGTTCAGAAATCTTCCGGTTTGCTGCCTTAGTAAAACCGATGGCTTTTACAATGAGCTCTTCGCCCCAAAACCACACACTAGGAAAGTAGTGAAATAAACGGTTGTATGAGACTCGTAGAATTTGATTCAACTGACCCTCTTGCAGGCAGACGCTACCTATGTTGAGTATGAAGTCGCAGGACAGGAAACTAGAAAAAGTAGGCCTAAAAAACAGGTTCTGGCCTTCTGTAACATGTTCCCGCGGAATCTGCGGCGACAGAACCGGGGAGGGTAACAGAACTCGGCGACCTCGACACTGTCAGCTTCCCGAACCCGTGAGAACTCTTAAGTGAGGGAGGCGTCGGTCAAGAAGGCAGGTTTCTTCTCAAAGCAGTGAGACAGTACCGTACAGGACACCGCCTAACGCCTTCCAGGAAACCAACCGGAACACCAGCGGCAAACTGCACTGATGCTCAGAAGGACCCAGCCTGAAGGGAGGAGCCAAGCAGAGACGTCGGCGTGCGCGCGCCGAGATTGGCAGACGCAGCAGAACCGCGCGCGCACGCGGGCGAGCCGCGCAGGTGCACTAGCGACCTCGTGCCTTCGGGATGGGCGTGGAACTGGGCGGAGCTAGCCACCCCTGGCGCGCTGACGCGACCGGTCGCGGCGGAAGGGTGTGACGCGCAGGCGCAGGGGTGTCTCGAGGGTAGGAAGGCGGGGCCGCGCCTGCGTCTTGAGAGGCGGTAACGGCGGTGGCGGCGGCGGCAGCAGCGGGAGAGCTCAGCGGCAGTAGCAAGGGGTTTCCAGGAAGATGGTGGTGATTAAAGAATTGTGAGTGGGTCCGTGGGCGCGAGCGGGAATGTAAAACGACGGTGGTGGGAGATTCATTGGCTGAAAAATGGTAGTATGTTTCTAAGACGGACCGAGTCCCGGGCCGGTCGCTTCCTGCGTCCCCCCTACCCCCGGCAAGTACGCCGAGCCGTGCGAGGACCCTACGCTGCACCCGGGAACCCCAGGGGTTGCCATGGTAACACAGCCGCCTTTTCTTTTGGGGCGTGGGCTGCTGGGTCTGGGTCCCAGCATGTGTTTTGGGAAGGTGCAGCCAGGAGTTTCCGCCGGGACCAGCCTCTTCCCCTGTCCCGGCCGCTCTTGTTCTGGGGCCCACCCTCAGGCCCACGGGTGGGACCGGGCCGTAATCCGAGGACGAGGTGGGCGGGATGATCTGACTGTGATTTGTCGTTTGGGGTGGAGTCTTGCTCGTATCCCGCGGGAGAAGGGATTGCCAGGTGAAGGCAGCCCTGGTGTAGGCACGTTGGCGCCCTAAAGTTCCAGCTGGAGCCGAACCCCGCAAAACCCACCTTCCCTTGGGTGCTCAGTTGATTTGACAGGAGAGCCGTTTCTCTACCCCGAATCTCAGTTCCCCCATGTTTAAGATGAGAAGACACTCGGGGCCCCAGCTGGTTCACAGGGTTGAGGTGAGCTGCGAAACACTTGGACAACAAATCGGCAAAGTAATTTTTTGTAACTTTTCTTGTCACAAAACGTCTATTTGGCAGACACCCGACTGTCAAACTTTTTCCTATCCTCAATGTATCTTGGGTAACTAGGGATTTTTAGTATGGCCTGTTTTGTTTTGTTTTTGTTTTTTGCCCCAAGTTGTTTCACATTTTAAGGTTGTTTGTTTGTGTGTTTGTTTTTTGAGGCAGGGTTTCACTGTGTCTTTCAGGTTGGCCTAGAACTCACTTTGTCGCCTAGACTGGCTGTCTTCTTGCCTCAGCCTCCTTAGTGTTGGGATTACAGGCGTGTACCACCACATCCGGCTCATTTGAAATTCTGAAGTAGAAAATTCTTTGGCTTAACCTAACTGTCAATATTTATTTATTTATTTATTTTTGGTACCGGGAATCGAACTCAGGACCTTGTGCTTGCCAGGCAGGCGCCTGTGCCACTGAACTATATCCCTGACATTTTTGGTGTTTTTGAGACAGGGTCTTGCTGTGTAGTTCAGACTGGCCTTGAGCTCATTGTTTAGCCCAGTCTGGCCTGGAATTTACGGCAATCCTCCTGTCTTAGCCTCCCAGGTGCTGAGATTAGAAGCATGTTCCACCACGCCAGACACTTTAGTTTTGGTGTGTTATGTTGCTTTTATCATTAGTAGCCAAGCATGGTGAGCAGTCCTATAATTCCAGCGAGGCAAGAGTATGGCAAATTGAAGCCCAGCCTAGGCAATTTAGTGACTTGGCGGAAAAAAGGAAAGTGATTCATGTACTTTTTGGCTTAAAACTGCCTTGCAGAAGAAGCTTCTGTATTTTTTCTGTTCTGATCTCATTTACTACTTTTCCTTTGCCCACTCAAGTCTCACGTTTTTTTTTCCTGTTCCACTAGTACTCTACAAATATGTGAACTTAATTTATAGCCTTCAAGTTTTTGTTCTGTCTGAAGTACTCTTCCTCAGTTCACCAACTCTCCTCTTTCTAGGTCTTTCACCTCAGGGAATTTATGTTCTAGCTGTAGTCTCTATTACATGTAAGCTCCATGAATTTGCCTGTGTTGCTCACTCTTCTGTCTTTCCCATTCAGAGTAGTCCTTGCATGTAAACATTAGTTAGGTGAATTGATGAAAAATTACAGCATTTGTCAGTAACAGATCCTGGAAAACACTTTTTTGCTTTTTGCTGTAAAGTTTTGCAATTAAAGGTTATTTGTAGTACTGAACTTTGAGTTTCTATTAGTTTTTTCTTCCAAGTCTTTTATAAAACAATGTATCATGTAAGTATCATTTATTACTCTGGTACTTGTATTAGGAACATAGTGGCAGATCCTAAGACTAATGGAGGAGTTAAGATGACAGAAATGAACATGGCCCAAGCCAGTAGCCAGAGTTAAGAGAACTGATTTCTAGATTAGATATCTAGTCATTTTATTAGAGTTAACTTTCTCCCTCTAAAAATGTGAATTAAGTGTTCAGCAGATGCCTTTGTCTGCTGTGTGGTAGTGTCAAGCCAAGTCTTCGAAAGCAGTACCCATTGGGAATTTGCACACTATGCTTTTTGCAAACCTTTACCTTCATTATGTAAATTTAAGTGTATTGAGGTAACAAATGTTGAGATACACCTAAAGTCTAACTATTTTTCCTAAGGGTGGTACTTTGGTTTTTGATGTTTATTCTTCCTGTGTGTCTTCCAGATATTTTTTTCCACCTAGACTTTTTTTTCAGGTGGAGTCTGTTTTTTATTTTAAGTGTTTCCAGTTTCCAGTAGAGCATCTGCTCTAAAATTGTGTACTCAGTGCTGTTGAATAAAAAAATTATTTGTCCTACTTGCCATTCAACTTTTTTAAGGTTTGTTTTAAAT
This sequence comes from Dasyprocta punctata, assembly GCA_004363535.1. Classification (NCBI taxonomy): domain Eukaryota; kingdom Metazoa; phylum Chordata; class Mammalia; order Rodentia; family Dasyproctidae; genus Dasyprocta; species Dasyprocta punctata. Next base: position 19,835 of record RJWM01004111.1, read on the forward strand.
CAGGAGCAGCAAATAGGTCATTCCTATATGAAGATACTGGTAAACCAAAACACCTTGTCAAATACTTGCTTTATAAAATTCTGTCTATTTTTTAAAAGGTTAAAAAGGGACTAAGGGTATACAAATTTCCTTTCATTTATTACTTAAGCAGTAGATGAATTAGTATTGAGCACTTTGTAGCTGATTTCTTTTGGAAAAAACATTTTAATGCTTTTCAGAGCAGATCGTAAATTTTCACTCCTTTGAAAGGTGAACATTGCTTTTAGCATAATAATAGAAAATCGAAACCTATTCCTTTTCTGTTTGCTTTTTACTAAGCAAATCTTGGAGTTACTTGAGTAATCTTCCTCAGGGTCTATTCACTTTCCTTTTGTGAAAGAAGTTTCTCTGAAAGTGTTAAACAGAAATGGGGTTCTTCCTACTAGTAAGTATTTGATAAATTCTCAGCTGTGAGAATGTTTTTGTGAAACTTCAGGGAAAACTTTTCTCCACTTCCTTTCACTCTACAGTTCCACATTTTGGTCCAGGCCTTTATTAATAATGCTCTAAGAGCCTCCCAAAAGATGTCTTTCTCATTCTCCTGCTGTTCAATGTTTCTGACCACCTACACATACCTTCTTTAGTCAGCTACAGTTATATCACTTATCTCTTGAAACAAACTTTCTAACTAATACATTTCTTTCCACTGTGTCCAAGCCCTGAAAATGTGTCCCAACCTGTATTTTTCTAGTGTCTCATCTTTCAGTTTATGTCTCCTTTACTGAGACAGTGAGCAAAACTCTCTGCCTTGAGGGGACAGCTAAAATGATGAGGGATTTTTATCTCTAGAAGGGCAACAAATTTTTTCTTTTCTTTTCTTTTTCTTTTTTTTTTCTTTTCTTTTCTTTTTTTTTTTTTTTTTTTTTTTTTTTTTTTTTTTTTTTTTTTTTTTTTTTTTTTTTTTTTTTTTTTTTTTTTTTTTTTTTTTTTTTTTTTTTTTTTTTTTTTTTTTTTTTTTTTTTTTTTTTGGTCTTTTTGAGACAGGGTCTCAGTATGTGGTTCAGGTTGGCCTTAAGCTCATTTTGTAGCCCAGACTGATCTTGATCTTGCAGTGGGCCTTCAGCCTCAGCCTCCTGAGTGCTGGGATTAGAGGCATGCACCACCACACCTGGCGAACAAATTTGTTCTTTATGAGAATAGAAATTAACTCATGTGTTTGGCATTATTCATTGTTTTTAGGTGAACACTCAAAGGTAGATATTTGAGAATAAAAGGAGAAAGGTGGAGCATGTAGCTGAAATGTAAACTAAATGTAATATGGGTTATGTTATTTTGTTTCATATTTTCGTAGAGAAAAGTAACCAAGATTGTCTATGTTGAAAAATTGTTGGTCATACAAACAAACTAAATGTCTCGTACTTTAGAGAAAAGTAAAAAAGTGAAGGCAGCTTATTTATTTATTTATTTGATTTTTTTGAGACAGGGTTTCACTGTGTGGTTCAGGCTGGCCTTGGGCTCACTTTGTAGCCCAGGCTGGTCTCAAACTTGCAAGGATCCTCCTGCTTCAGCCTCCAGAGTCCTGGGATTACAGGAGTGTGTGCTACCATGCCTGGCTAAGAAAAGAAAAATTTAAATGAATAAAACAGTTGGGAATTTCCTACAAAATGAGAATTGAGGTGGTTGTGAGATTTTTTTGTTCCCCCTTCGTTCTTAAAAGTTTAAGAAGGACTGGGATGGGGAATATGCTATCTCTTGAAAGCCAGTTATTATGATACAATTGATACATAGTTGATATATGGGAGTGGCCTTGATTTTTTTGGAATTTATGATAAAAATAAGTTAATAGTGAAAATAAGTTAAAAGATTTCTTTGTTAAATTCTAGAGATAAAATGTCTTCTGATAAAATAATCATAGTATTTTTTGAGTTTATATTTTGGGTAAAATGAAGATATAAAAGTATCTTTTTTTTATTTTTGAGATAGAGTTTCACTGTGCAGTTCAGGCTGGTCTTAAACTCACTTGTAATCCAGGCTGGCTTCAAACTTGCAGCTCTTCTCCTGTCTCAGCCTCCTGAGTGCTGGGATTACAGGCGAGTGCCGTCATGCCCAGCCTAAAACTATCCTTTTGATGTGTTCTGTAATGCATTCCGTCGAACAGGATCAAACACATAGCAATTGATTCTATCCTGGAAAAGGTTACTCTTATTTGTAAAGGCTTTAGGTGGTTTCCTTAAAGTTTCTCTTAATTCTGAAGGAGCCCTTATTTACTACCTTGTTAGATTTGAATATTTGGGTAGTGAAGAAACAGTTTGTACAGCATTTGTTCATGAAACTCAAGATGCGTATTCTGTGAGAAACATCATTTAAAAAATGCACAGTATACAGGTAGTGAATACAGATATGAAACATTTTGTAAGGAGAACTAACTAGCCAATTCACAAATAATAGATTTTGTACTGTACAATTTTCAGTGATGAATTTTAGTTTTTTTTCTTTTCTTTGCTCCTCACAAGAATTGGTGCAACTACTTCTTTGGGGTCCTGGTACCATGAAGATGTTCAGTGCAAATGAACATTGTGATCCAGAAATGGTAGTTTGATTTTTACAGTTTAAAAACTCTTGTTATGGATGTACGCATTGGGCACTGGAAAGATGTCTTTCGTAAATGACATCCTTGTGTCTCTGGATTTAAGAGTTCTGTCAATGGTGTCATTGGATTTAAGCTATTATAAACTCCTTTATGTCTAAAGATACATATTTTAAAGCCATTTTATATGTAATATGTGTTTTTTGTCTTTTTCAGCCGTGTGGTTTTGCCATGTTCTGTTAAGGAGGTAAGTCTGTCTTCTGCAATATTTTATTGGTATAATTTACTTTGGTATATTCATCTGAACACATCTTTGTAATACTTATTTTTTCAACACATCACAGATAATAAATGACAAATGAATTTCTTTTATTCTGCTTTGTTTTGAAGAGTCTAAAGAATGTAATATAACCAGTGCAGGAATTGTTTCTATACCATCCTAGAGAAATGAGACTCCAGCCGGACTTTAAACACCTTTTTAGTTGTTTAGAGGAGCGATTTCCTATACTGTAGGTTACTGTATGTTGTTTAAATTTTTATTTTATATGAGTACTGTAGGATATTTTAAGTATCTGTCTTTACTTTAAGCCAGAATCTGCTTTCCTGTACTGCCTGGATATTGTTGTTACTTCATCTAACTTTAGCAGTAGGTATTAGGCCTACTCTGTCTTACTTCTTGTAATCTTTCGGTTTTCTGTATGGTAGCCCTTCCTGCCAACTCATGTACCTCCCCTGCAAGATCTTTTATTCCTATTATTTATTTCTTTAGAGACAGGGTCTCGCTATGTAGTTCAGGCTGTCCTTGAACTCTGTCGTCCAGGCTGACCTCGAACTCATGGTGATCCTCCTGCCTCAGCCTCTCGAGTGCTGGTTTTATAAGGGTGCGCCACCATGCCTGGCCTTTTATTCCATTTTAAATGGTCACAGTGTTAAATGTTTCCAACACTGTCATTTGCCCTCATATATCAGAACTTCTAGACTTCTTTAATGACTGGCGTAATCATTACATGTGTTAGAGTTGCCTCTTTGAAAAAGATATTCCAGACAGTTCTGACTACCAGTTAACTGTGAGGGTTTATTGTTTTATTTGATCTGCCCATGATGTAGAAATACATTACCTGTAGGGAATCTGTGTCTTGGAGTTGCAAATACTTGTAGGATAGCTAAAAATGAGGATAAAAGTAGAAAAGCTGGCTGAAAAACTAAGATACAGTATGTAGAACTCATAAAACTCTCTGGGCCCTTTGTCGGTTGCATGCAGTTCCTACTCAGCCAGTTACCTGGTTTTCCTAGAGCAGAACAGTGAATTGGAAATAAAACAATACAAACTGATAACTGAAGTGATAACTGACAGAAGACAGGGAAACATGCAGGAACTAAAAAGTAGCTACCTGATACTGTTTAGTACAGGCTTGGACACAACTGTAGATATCTCAGTAATGCCTGAGGTTTCACTGTATTATACACTAGACACAGACCAGGCACCCCTGTTTTTTACTGTATTTGCGCAATTGATTGTTTAAACTTACATATGGAACTTGACATTGTTAGATTTTTTTTCCTTTTGATTTTCACTAGTTGAATCAAGTTGTTAAAGTCTCTGGGTCTTGGTAATATCACTCAAATAATCTCAGCTTTTTGTTATATCAAGATTTAGTAAACTTGGCTCTTGTCTCTAAAATTACTCTTACATCAACAGAAAAGCCTAGTAGCGTGCCACAAATTGTCAGTTCACCAGCAAGTTTTTGTGAATGCAGTTGTTAGATGTTTCTGTGTACATTTCCTGATCAAGACCAAATTTAACTTTTGGTTTAGAGACATTTTAATCTTGTTTTAAAATTTAATCTTGTTTAATCTTTTTAATATGACAGTATTAAAAAGTGTATTTTGAAGGACATGGCATTACTAGACTTACTGTAGTGTTAGGTCATGGAAAACCTCTAAAAGAGGAAACAGCTTTCTGAAATCTAAAATCCCAACAGATAACTTATTTTGGGAGCACTTAAGATATTTTTTTGGTCCCATTCCAAATTGAGTATGGTTGTATGTATTTAAAAGTTAAATTAACTTGCAAGATAGCCTATCCCTGTGAGCTTTTTACATATGAATATTGCCTGAGCTTATGGTGACCTTCATTTTTTTCTCGAAAATTTTAAGCCAGTCTTGATGACATGTACCTGTAATCATAGTACACTTTTATACAAAAGTGGTAGGATCACAAGTTCAAGTCCAGCTTGGGCAATTTGGCAACTTAGTGAGGGTCTATCTCAAAATAAAAAGGGCTGAGGAATAACAGTGTGAAGGCTCTGGGATCAATCCCCAGTACCAAAAAAAAAAAAAAAAAAAGTTAGTTTTGAATTACAAATTCTTAGAAGTAGGTTTTTGTGCCTTTCCTTTGTGTATATTCTTATCAAGAAGAAAGATACTTTTTAGGCTGTCTTCACTGGAAAAAAGTTTAATCAAATGTAAAGAGAGCACTATCTCCAACAGAGATTGGAGTTAGTGCCAGGGTTTGGTCATGAAACAAATTGGAGACCATGGGAATTTTGCTTTACCTGTTGGGAACTGCTAGTGGTATAGAACAGTGATGAGTATTGGTGCATACCGCTAAGAATTTGGTTCAACCTGGTGTGGTGGTGCATACCTGTAATCCAACACTCAGGAGGCTGAGACAGGAGGCTCACCATGAGTTGGAGGCCAGCTTGGGCTGCAAAGTGAGTTCAAGGCCAGCCTGAATTGCATAGTGACCCTGTCTCAAAAAAAAAAAAAAAAGGATTCAGTTCATAATTAAATGAAACAGATACTGCTGTCAGCAATTTCCTGCCTTTTATGGTAATATTTGTGTACTTATAATACCTTAGAAGTTTATGTTTACTAAAGAACTTTGTTTAAAAGTTCTGATTCCAGGTACTCAGTGCTGTTTCTGTTCAGCTGAGCAGGAACCAAATTGGGCATGTCATATATAAGTCAAGTTTACTAAAATTTGGACTGTTGCAGTTCTTTAGATCTCTAGGCTTTTATTCTACTTTATTTCTTTCCAGTTTGTTAGTAAGGTCAAAATTCTGGTTGCTCAGCTTTAATTGACAAAGTGACAGTTGCATTCTTGCCATACCTCCCTGAAAATGTTATGAAATTGAGATATAATAGAAATGAAATGACTTGGGAAGTGCATATGTGCCTTGTTCAGAAATTAAACCAAGTGTCAGGAAGTTTTCTTGGTGAATGGATAGTATATATTAAAGCCACAGAATGTTTTGAACTGGCAATTTTTTGAATAATGAAAATCCTATAAAATGTATAGTTGATTAAAGCTGTTTTAGCTGGTGTTTGCCTTTTTAAACATTAATTTCTGAGTCATGTTTTCATGTAGAACATAGGTGATGAATGGTCGGAGATAGACTTTTCTGTATCTTCTATAGTAAGATTTCCGCACAGGAAATTTCAGCATTTACTACATACTTGTTAAAACTCTGTGCTTTTTGAAATTTCAGTATCAGGTTGGACAACTTTACTCTGTCGCAGAGGCTAGTAAGAATGAGACTGGTGGTGGTGAAGGAATCGAAGTCTTAAAGAATGAGCCTTATGAGAAAGATGGAGAAAAGGGACAGTTTACACACAAAATTTATCACTTAAAGAGGTAAGTGGAGTGTTAATCATATTCAGTGCATAGTCATTATATTGAATGATTATGGCATGACTAATAGCATGTAGTGCCTATCTTACTAGTAGACAAGGTGAGGTGCTTTTTTTTTTTAATTTCAGTGTGGTATATTGTGTATTAATTTGTTGAGAGGACCTCCCCCCCAGTTATTTTTAAATTATAAAAGTAATGTGTGTCTGTATAACAAAAATTCAAGCAGCAGAGAAGTCTATAGAATAATAACTTGGTCTTTACCACTTGCTATCAAACATCCATAATCAAAGAAACACTTGAAATAGTTTAGGAGTAATCCTTCTGGATCATTCTCTTTACATAGGCAAAGATTTTTAAAAAATAAGCATATAGGGAGATGTATCACTTGTGTCATTTTCAGTGTTCTACAAATGGACTCATACTGTACAGCTCACTTTTTCATATAACAGTATATCGAATATCCTCCTCGTTTTTATTTAATGTCCACGTGACTGTTTTTAAAGCTGAGTGAAAAGTTTTAGTTACCTAACTAGTCCCTAAATGGTAGATTTTCTTAAGGATTTTCAGTATTTTCCAGTATCTTTTACAAATACTATTTCTCCAATCCTAAAATTCATCTGGAATCAGAAGAGACCTAGAATAGCAAAGGCAGTCCTGGGCAACAAAGGCAAGGCAGGGGGCATCACAATCCCTGACTTGAAATCTATGCTACAAAGCTACTATGATAAACAGTGTGGTACTGGCAAAAAAACAGACCTGAAGATAAGCGAAAAGATTAGAAGATGCAGAAACAACTCCAGACACACTCACCTTTGACAAAAGTGCCAAACACATTCACTGGAAGAAAGATAGCCTTTTTAATAAATGGTGCTGGGAAAACTGGCTGTGCATATGCTGAAGAGTAAAGTTGGACCCATTTCTTTCACTGTGCACTAAATTAAATTCAGAATGAGTCAAAGATGTAAATACTAAAACAGAAACATTGAGTCTGCTGGAAGATAGAGTAGGTAAAACTCTTTAAGACATTGGCACAGGCAAAGACTTTATGAATAAAAGTCAGATTACACAGGAACTGTCACAAAGAATCAATAGCTGGGGTCTCATCTTATTGAAAAGCTTTTGCACAGCAAGAAAAATCACCAACAGAGTGAAGTGACAACTCACAACATGGGAGAAAGTATTTGCCAGCTCTTCCTCAGATAAAGGATTACTATCAAGAACATACAAAGAACTCAAAAAAATCACTCCTTCCAGATTTTTAAAAACCTAATTCAAGAATGGGCGTCTGAGATAAATACACACTTCTCAGATGAAGAAGTACAAACAGCAAACAAATATATGAAAAAATGTTCAGCATCACTGGTCATTCAAGAGATGCAAACTAACACTGAGATTCCACCTCATCACAGAAAGAATGGCTATAATCAAGAAAACTATCAATAACAAATGCTTGAGGGGATGGTGGGGAAAAAGCGTTCTCCACTATTGGGAGTGTAAACTGGTGCAACCACTGTGGAAATCTGTGGAGATTCCTCAAAAAACTTGGATTTGAGGTCCCGTTTGACCCAGCTATTCCTCTTCTGGTTATCTTCCCAGAAGAATTGAAAACATTGTACCACAGGTATATATGTGTACCCATGTTCATAGCAGCACAACTTGTAATAGCTAGATCTTGGAAAAAACTTAAATGCCCATTGAATGAAGAATGGATAAAAAAGATGTGGTTTTTTAAAATACATTGGAGTACTTCTCAGCCATAAAGAAAGACAAACTTGAGACTTTTATAGGTAAATGAATGTAACTTGAGACCATACTTATAAGTGAAATAAATCAGACATGCATGTGTGAACATCATATTGTCTCACTAGTGTGAGAAGCTGAAACAATATATGTTTATGTATATATATATATATACATACACATATGTATATAATATGGTAAAGATAGTTACACTGATGATTTCTGAGTTCATCGAAGAGAAAGATTTGTGCTAGTACTGTTTGGACAATTGAATGCAGATGTCTTGTGCTCTGGGTGAGTGGTTTGGCGATGGCAGTGCACATTGTATGTACCATTGTTGTCTCCTGATTGTTGTTTTGATTTTTTTTTTTTTTTTGCGGCACCAGGGTTCAAACTCACGACTTCGTGCCTGCCAGACAGGTGCTTAAGCTACTGAGCTAAACTCCCAGCCCTAGTTTTTTGAGACAGGGTCGCACTGTGTAGCCCAGGCCGGCCTTGCGCTCATGTTGTAGCCTAAGCCGGCCTCAAACTCACAATGCTCCTCCTACCTCAGCCTGTCGAGTGCTGGGATTAAAGGTGCGTGCCACCACGCCCAGCTCAGTGTTTCGGAATTTTTATTTATTTATTTTTTTCTCTTTAAAATAAAATGGATTTGATTAAAAAAAAAAAAACCACTTTCTCTGAACCTGCTTTGTCTGTCTGCTCTAGATAACTATTTCTCTAGGAGAATTTAATAGAAGGATTGGTGGGAGGACATGTTAGTTTAAAATTTGGTATTACTGGCAAATTACCCTTCAATTTTTTCATGTTTTCCTTTTTTAACTTACTTAGTTTCATATGCAGAAAATACAGTCTTAATTGAATTTGTGTTTTTAGTGAGGGTGCATGTCTTTTAGTGCTAATTGACTTTCTCTGTGACTTTACTATTTAAATGCTTAGTCTTTTTTTTTTTTTTTGAGTTTTTGTGCATATTTTCTAAAGTTCTTGGCAATAAACATTAAATAGAAAATGCATACCAATATTTCTGTAAGGATCAATGGTCAGTAATGGTTTTTAAGAGTATACCTTGTCATCATTAGTCCCTAGATTATTAAGGCTTGGAGAGAGTCTGCTCTTGTTAAAGTAAATCATACTCACATTAATAGAGCATCTGAAAGTTGTAGATTAGTTGTGTTGATAACTATTTTTTGTATTTTTCTCAGTTAAACTCTACTGCTTGTAATTGTATCATTGTGATCTGCATTTCCTTGTTTCTGTTGTACAGTTCACTTGAGAAATACAAGTGTCAGTTGAGAGAAAATTTTGACCTTTTAGATGGCGTAGTCTGTATAATAGTGACAGTATTGAATTTATTTTTGTATAATCAGCTTTTCTAAAGTTTGTTTACTCATTAATTGAATTCTGCTGAGAAAAAAGTTTTTCTGATTTAAACACTGAACTCTTTCTTGGAGTTACTTTGATGTGTAAAATTTTCTACTGGTCATGATATCCTTTTTACATACTATTGCATATGTGAATAAACTTCAAATAGATAATATTCTCTGATTGACTGCCAGAAGTTGGAATATTGGGGAAATGTTTGATAATATTATTACATGGACAGATTGTAAGTAATACATATATACATTATGTGTTTCATGGTTTTAAAAAACCTAATAGCTTTTTTATTTTATTTTTTTTATTTTTTATTTTTTTTGCAGCACCAGGGATTGAATTTACAACCTTGCGCCTGCCAGACAGGCACTTAAGCCACTGAGCCAAACTCCCGACCCTAGTTTTTTTGAGGCAGGGTCGCACTATGTAGCTCAGGTTGGCCTTGTGCTTGGGCTGTAACCAAGCTGGCTTCAAACTCACAACGCTCCGCCTACCTCAGCTTCTCGAGTATTGGGATTAAAGGCGTGTGCCACCACGCTCGGCTTCTAATAGCTTTTTTAAAACGTATTAAGACTGAGTACAATGGTGAATGCCTATAATCTTAGCTACTGAGGAAGCAGAGGCAGGAGAATCACAAACTAATCAGAAAAAGTCCTAGAAAGAGATTTACTGAAATACTAAGAATGGTTTGACAAGGTGGCCAAGTGGTTAGGACAATGGACTGCTAAAATGTGAAGAATGTTTATCATTTGGTGATGGGAGGAAGGATGAATTTTAAACGTTTACTCTAAAATTAAGAGTAAAAATTGTTACTCTTTATTTGTTTTGTTTTAATTTTTTTGAATTTTAAAGAATAATACCATGCAAAATAAAACAGAATAAAGCCAGTCACAACAAACCAGTGTAAGTGATACAGGACTTCAAAACAAATAGGAAATCAACAATGGTTACTATAATGCCTCTTACTGTCTTCAAAATAGCTGCAGATACCTTCAGAGATAGTAGAAATGAAACAAAACAGAGCAGAATAAAAGCAGTAAAAAAAAAAAATGAATGCAATAAAGGACTTCTAAACAAGACAATAGTAAATCCAAAATGGCTACCGTAACATATCTTGCTGTCTTTGAAATAGCTGCCCATGCCATCAGATATAATAAAATCAAACAGAACAAAACACAATAAAATCCAACCTAACAAAACAATGAACATGATATAGGACTTCAAAACAAGATAATAGTGAATTAATAATGGCTACCACCTTCAGAAAGAGATTCCCCTTAGATGCCACACTGTGTATTGTGATCCTCTGAATAGATGATCTGATCACCGGCCCTAGACCTGCAAAGTCAGTGAAACACCAAAGGCCACAAGCATCAAACTGTATCTCACCTCAATAGCTATCGTCACAGCCTGTGTTTCTCCAAATCATCTGGTTGCTTACGGGGTAGGGGTAGGGGGTTGGCTCTTCTTGTTTCTTAGCCCGTGTACCAGAAGGGTCTGGAGTCTGGCTGTGTGCCTGGTGGTGGCAGCCTGTGAGTGGTGCTGGTTTGCAGCGGGGGCTTGCTTCTTGGTGAATTCTTGTTCTCTTCCCCTGCAGTCTGCGAGTGGCGCTGACTCACGGAGAAAACCCGTGGTCTGGCTGTCCCCCCAGTGGTGATGGCCCATGCATGGTGTTGGTTCCTGTTTTGTTTTGAGACAGGATCTCCCTGTGTAGTTCAGGCTGGCCTTGAACTCCATTATGTAGCCCAAGTTGGTCTCTGAACTCATAGCAGTCCACCTGCCTCAGCCTCCAAGTGCTGAGATTATTTCATTCTTATGAGGAAAAAACTGTTCATTATCAGTTTTTAAACATCTGATTTAGGTAACACTGCAGCCGTAAGTCATGAGATTCTTCAGTTCAAAATTATAAATATGGTTAGTCCAAGTGATATTTTTACTCCAAATCTTATTTGGGCTAGAGGTTCTGAATTCTACTCTTAGGCTTTTAGTGGATTAAATAAAGGAAATTTTTGCTTTTCTGGAGGCTAGTCTTCCTGCACACTTGGGCTTCTAGATTAGCTTCTTTATTCCCAGATGGAGCTGAATCATTCCATAGGAGCCTTTAGTTTTACCTCTTCTATGAACTCTTTTATTTCTTATTACAGTCTTGAGAAATAGGCATTATGCACAGTGTACATGAGAATATACTAAGGTACAGATTTACTGAAGGTCACACAGCTAATGGTGTGAAAGGTGATGGATATGATTACTCTGATTTCTACTTCTCTTTTGGTCATATTAGGCAATTCCAGCACTTGGAGTCCAGTGAGCATGTCTCCCATGAAAAGGAACAGAGGAGGACTGACTCGATGGAAATGGGTGTTTGATTACCTACCCCCTTAAAAAGAAAAAATGGCACTATTGACAGAATCGTGACACAGGAGAGGGAAAAAGTACAGCCGAGTGTGGTGGCACATGCCTGTAATCCCAGCGCTTGGGAGGCTGAGGCAGGAGGATAATTGCAAGTTCCAGAGCAACCTGGGCTACAAAGTGAGCTCAAGGCTAACCTGAACTGCATAGTAAAAGGCCAAAAAAAAAAAAAAAAAAAAAAAAAAAAAAAAAAAAAAAAAAAAAAAAAGGAAAAAATGAAGAGTGTGACAATAATAGGTCTCAGTTAATGTGACAAATGGTAACCACTCAGACAGTAGAAACAACTAAAAACCTGTCCAGTGATTACAGCAATACACAGACCAGTTATTGATTTAGTTTGGGAGGGAGAATGGCAGTTGGGCCAAGGGCAAGCAAATATGTACACTCTAATTCATCAGTGTTAAGTAGGAAGCACGTTAGCCATAGTATAGCTGTGTTATTGAAGGCAAAGAACTGTTAGCAGTAAGGCCTAAGGCCTTGTTATGCTATAAGAAAGACCTTGGTGCGAGGGCAAGCCTGGTAGTACAGTCCCTTTCAGACTTAAGTTTCCTCAAGGATAGCTTTCAGGTTAGCTTGCTGAAGATGTGCCCACTGTCCCTAGAGAGTTTATAGGGTAGTCTCTGAGAAGGTTAAATTTGTGTCCTTAACATATATTTCCTTTTCTAGCATTACTAAATTAGTCCAAGTGGTGTGCATTACCCTTGAAAATGTCAGTAGAATAGCAAACTTGGCTAAAGTAGCCAAGACCTTATTTTACATTTGAGATGTTTGAAATTCAGAGTCACTTTATCTAGTGGTAACCAGTCTCTGAAATCTGGCCAGTATATACTTTCCCATTTCTTCAAAATACTTCTTGGTAAGATTTATATACTTGATCTCAATCAGAAGAAGGTTGAGAAACAGTCTTGGGAAGGAATTAGGAAAATACAAGGAACATTTCAAGTGTCTGTTTTCCTCAAATCTTATGTAGCTGGCCTCTGTCTCATTGCTGTTTAGTAGCAGAGGTAGTACATGAACCCAGGCAGGCATTGTGACTGCAGACCCAGCCATCTTAAGCACTTTGGCCTACTCCTGTTCCCTGTGGAAAGTTGGAATATTTTCCCCTTCCTGAAGTGAGCTCCTTAGAAATTCTCTAGAACCACAAGTTTCACCGCATCTAATTTTTCATGTCTTTAAAGTTGTAAGTATTTCCAAAATAAGGTTAAACTTAAGGTACTCAAGATTATCCACATTCTCCCAATTGTTATAGCTGCCTCCAGAGTAAAAATCTTTGGCTCTAAGCAAGCTATTGTTTTTTTCTCTCTTCTGCAGAGGTAGACTGCCCCAGTTTTTGTCCACCCCCTGAACATTTTTCTTCTGATGTTCAGGCCTTTTCTAATCTTCTTGGTGTTTCTGAGCTATGCAGACATTCTTTGTCTACTTAAATACTTATTGACCTTTCTTAGTGAACTCATTTTTTGTCCCTTCTATTCATTTTAACATTTGATCAAGTATTTTTCCATATATGTACATATTTATCATCTTATACCCTATTCTCAATAGAAATTCTTTAATATATACTTAATGCTGGTGAGGGAGGAGGGAGTTTTCTAGGTAAAGAATTGCTTTTGAGACAGTCTCACTACATAGTTCAGTTTGGTTTTTTTTTTTTAATTTTTTAACAAAAACGTAAGAGGTTAAAGTAAAACAGTTTCACAACAGGCCAATAGGAGAGTAAAAATGACCAACACATTGTGTATTGTTATATTCACAGCAGTTGTTTAGAGTGTAAGATATAGACATGAAAAATTGTCCAGAAAATTATTAGCACAAAACTCTCCCCTCAGTCAAGAGAAACCAGCTATATGGCTATCTTTTTTTTTTTGTTATGACTGCTATATTATTTTCAAAAGAAAATTTCACATTAAAAATGAAATCTGAAAATGACCCTGTGAAAACTACTTTTCATTCAAAATGCTTTTGCTTTAGCTATCTTAACTGATTCTTTATATACATTCATAGATTCAGTTTGTCACACAAGTGCAGCAATATGATGGTTACATATGTGTGACTTACTTATTTCACTGAGAAGTATATTTTCAAGGTGCATACATTTAAGAGTGAAAACGTCTAGTTTATCGTTCTTTATAGCTGAGTAGTAGTTCATTATGTAGAAATACGACATCTTTTTTGTCCATTCCTCAGTCAAGGGTCATTTAGGTTTTTTCCAAGATCTGGCTATTATGAACTGTACAACTATAAACATAGGTGCACATATATCACTGTGGTATGATGTTTTTAATTCTTTTGGGAAGACACCCAGAAGGGGAATAGCTGGGTCGAATGGGACCTCCATTCATAGCTTTTTGAGGAATCTCCACGCTGACTTCCACAGCAGGTGCACCAGTCTGCATTCCCACCAACAGTGGAGAGGGGTTCCTTTTTTTCCATCGCCCCTCCAGCATTTATTATTCGTTGACTTGTTAATACTAGCCATTCTTTCTGGGGTGAGGTGAAATTTCAGTGTAGTTTTCGTTTGCATCTCTTGAATGACTAGTGATGTTGAACATTTTTTCACGTATTTATTTGCTGTTTGTACTTCTTCATCTGAAAAGTGTGTATTCATCTCAGATGCCCATTTTTGGGATTGGGTGTTTAAATCTTGGAGGACTGATTTTTTTAAAGTTCTTTATACATTTTTTTATTTTTATTTATTTTTTTTTTTGTGGCACTGGGGGTCGAACTCACAACCTCATGCCTGTCAGACAGGTGCTTAAGTCACTGAGCCAGACTCCTGGCCCTGGTTTTTTGAGGCAGGGTCACACTGTGTAGCTCAGGCCAGCCTTACGCTCATGTTGTAGCCCAAGCCGGCTTTGAGCTCACAATGCTCCTCCTACCTCAGCTTCCCGACTGCTGTTCTTTATACATTCTTGATGGTAATCCTTTATCTGAGGGACAGCTGGTAAACATTTTCTCCCAAATTATGGGTTGTCTCTTCACTTTGTTGATGATTTCTCTTGCTGTGCAAAAGCTTTTCAATAGGATGAGATCCCGTTTGTTGATTCTTTGTGATAGTTCCTGTGCAATGACTTTTATTCATAAAGTCTTTGCCTACACCAATGTCTTCAAGAGTTTTACCTACTCTATCTTCCAGCAGATTTAAAGTTTCTGTTTTAATGTTGAGTTCTTTAATGTTGAGTTCTTTAATCTATTTAGATTTTAACTTAGTACATGGTGAAGCATGGGAAAAGCCAGTTTTTCCAACACCATGTATTAAAGAGGCTATCTTTCTTCCAATGAATGTGTTTGGCACCTTTGTCAAAGATAAGGTAGCTTAGTGTGTCTGCAGTTGTTTCTGCATCTTCTAATCTATTGCATTGATCTTAGGGTCTGTTTTTTTTTTGCCGGTATCACTTTTTATCACAGTAGCTTTATAGTATAATTTCAGGTGATTAATTATGATGTCCCCTGTCTTGTCTTTGTTGCCTCAGGCTGGTCTTGAACTCACAGCAGTTCACCTGCTTTAGCCTCCTGAGTCCTGGGATTACATGCCCAGCTACTAGAGAATTTTGAAGCAAGACAGGGAAATGTGTTGCAGTTTTTGAGATAGTTATCTCAGAAAAGTTTCTAGCTCTCCTGAAACCTCCCTGTATGAGCCCACTGACCAGTCCTTTTTGTTACAGTTTTATGTTCTGTCTTGTGGGAAGACAGCTTTGTTGTTTTTTCAGTTCATGAGTAATACCTCTTTACCATTTTCAGTCAGTCCTGGATGATGGAGTTTGTGATGCCAGAATGGCCCTGTTTTCCAAAGGTTGAAACAGCAGATGTTTTATTGAAAAATTGTTTTAAAATTTCATGTGGTTCACGGTAAGAGTTCATTTTTGTAAGGAAAAAAGATTCATTTGCCAAGAATTTAAACTGTATTTTAAAATGATAAGTTTAAATCACCTAAAAAATCCAAAATTGGTTTATATATGATATTTCGCATTCAATGAGCATTTTGTGCAAGAAATGAATAATAGCTAAACATGAAAACTCATTTTTGAGTTGAAAATTAGCCATCACAGACACATACATTTTTTTCCTTAGTAAGTAGTTCAGTCTTAAATTTTCTACAGTTCAGGCCTGGTGTAGTGGTGCATGTCTGTAATTCCAGAACCTGGGAGACTGAGGCAGGAGGATTGTCATGAGTCGAAGGTCAGCCTGGAATACACAGTGAGTTCTAGGGCAGCCTGAATTACATAATGAGACCCTGTCTCAAGAAGGCAACCAAACAAAAATCCCCCCCCCCCCCAGTTTAGAGTTGTCTGAATAGTGATTCTGTGCTGGGAATATTTTCTCTTTTTTCCCCCAAATCCATTTGATTTCAAGAATAAAAAGAAAGGAAAAAAAAAAAAAAAGAAGAAAAAAAAACTATGACAAAATTTCAGTACAAATCAACCAGGGGGCAACAATGGTACATACATTGCGTGTTGCTGGGAGTATTTTCTGAAACACATTGTTTTCTCTATGGCATGTCTCATCTTTCAGTACTATTTTCTGTTAGGTGAAAAATACATTCTTGTGGGCTGGGGATTTAGCTCAGTGACATAAGTGGCTGCCTGGCAAGTGTGAGGTTGTGAAGTTGTGAGTTTGATTTCTGGTACCAAAACAGAAAAAAACAAAAAAAGCATAATTTTCTTGGCTTTGTGTTTTTGTAATTCTTTCAAATTTTAGTTTTGTATTTCCCAAAAGTTAACCAGTTTGTGTCTGGTTATTTTACTTCCTTCCCATCAATCCATTTTTGAAATCACTTTTGTATGTTTTTCCCCCTTATGGTTCTCTTACTTCTTTTTTCTATCTTCATTGCTACTATGTTAATCTAAGTTATCAATCTCTCAAATTCCTCCAGTTGCTTCCATACTGATATCTAGCCATCTTTTAATATTGAAATGTAATTTACATCCTTAAAGTTTGTTTGTTTGTTTGTTTGTTTGGTTCATCAGTTAGTTTTTTGAGACAGTGTCTTGCTATGCAGTTCAGGGTGGTCCTGAACTTACTACTAGCTCAGGCTGGCCTTGAATTTATGGTAATCATCCTACTTCAGCCTTCTGAGTGCTGGTGTTACAGACAAGTGCCACCATACCCAGCAATTTGTCTTCTAAAAGTACATGGTTTAGTGGCTTTTAATGTATTCACAGAGTCACGTAACTATCATGACTATCTTATTTTAGAATATTTTCAACAACTCAAAGAAATCTGTAGCCATAAGCAGTAGTTGCCACCCCCACCCCACAGAATCATACTGTGTGGCCGTTTGTGATTGACTCTTTTCTCTTAGCATTTTCAAGTCATCCACATTGAAGTATATAGCAAAGCTTCTCTCTCTCTTTTTTGTTTTTTTGGGTTTTTTTTGTCTTTGAGACAGGGTCTCCCTATGCATTTTAGGCTGGCCTTGAGCTCATTTTGTAACCCAGGCTGGTCTTGAACTCACAACGATTCTCCTGCTTCAGCTTCCTGTGCTGGGATTGCAGGTATACGCCACCATGCCTGGCAGAGCTTCTTCTCTTACGTGGCTGAATAAAGTTCTATTGTGTGGAAAGACCACATTTTGTTTATCAGTTGTTGAATGTTTGCATTGTTCCTACCTGTCAGCTATTACGAATAATGCTGTGAACATTTGTGTGTAAGTTTTTGTATGAACATGAGTCTTCATTTTTCTTGGGCATATCTATATCTAGATGCAGATATATAGATGTGGTGGGGAGAAATCAGTCAGCAAATGAAATTGCTGGGTCATATGATAGCTCTGTGGTTAGCCTTTTCAGGGATTGCCTATTTTTCAAAGAGCCTGCATCAATTTGCATTCTTATCAGTGGTATATAAGGAGTTCAGTGTCTCTGTATCCTCACCAACACTTGTTACCTATTCTTTTGAGTGTAGCCATTTGTGTGTATGTGTATGTGTCTAAAATAGGTATCATTCTAGTTTTGAGTTGAATTTTCTTGATGACTGATAGTGCACATCTTTGTGGTTACTGGCATCTGCTGTGTACATTTGGAGAATATTTAAACTTTTTTTTTTTTTTTTTTTTTTGAGACAGGATCTCGCTATGTAGTTCAGGATGGCCTTAAACTCTGGCCATCCTACGTCAGCCCCCGCAAGAGCTAGGATTACAGGTGTGCACAACCATGTTCAGCTAAATCTTTTAACCATTTTTAATTATTGAACTGTAAGAGTTCTTTATATATTCTGGATATCAGTCCATTACTATGTGATATGCACTTTTTTTTTTTTACCCATTCTGCAAGTTATCTTTTCACTTTATTGGCATTGTCTTTTAAAAGAAAATTAAAAGCAGTTTTGATGAAGTCTAGCTTACCTATTTTTTTCTTTTGTTTTTAATGCTTTTGGTGTCCTAAAAAATGACCTAGTCACTTTCTCATCTTGGGGGACACAGTACCTGACACCCACTACTTAAGGATTATTTGGGTTCATGGTATTTGGAAGTTTCAGTTCATAGTTGGCTCTATCAGAAACAGCGTGGCTGTTTTACTTTTTACTGGTTGCCAAGACAAAATACCTGACACCCAAAATTAGTGAAGGAAAGTTTTATTTCTTACAGTTTCTCGGGCATTTCAGTCCATACTTAGTTGACTCCAAGACAGCATAGCGTGGCAGGGCTGTTGTTCATGGCCGCTGCAAGCAGCAAGGTGCGCTGGTGAGGGGGTGGAAACGAGCAAGAGGAAGACCCGCCTCATTTACACTGTATGTCGGCTCCACCCCTGGGCTGGTGCAGCGCTCACATTGCCAATCCCTGTGCCAGACAACAAACTAATAACAAGCCAGTAACTCAGCCCCATCAAAAGTATTTGAGGACTTGGGGGGACATAGTATATCCAATACAAGGGCAGAAGAGGCTGATGGAGAAAAACTGTTCACATCATGGGTCTTAGAAGCAGGGAGGGAGAAGAATGCAGGGCACATCCCCAGTGACCTTCCCCACCTCCCAACAGAACACTCAGCTACTGAACTCATGGTGGATTTATCCACTAATGATGAGTGTTGTGCCCACATGATGTGCTCACCTTCCTAAAGCCCCACTTTTCCACTTGAAGCTTGAGAGGGAATTCTTGATCTAATCTGGAACATCTAAGAAACTGTTACTTACTCCCAAATCATAAAGATTTATATCTATGTTTTTTTTAAGAATTTTATAGTATGTCATATTTAAGTCCTTACCCATTTTGAACTTTTCCCACCGTCCATTTTGTTCATTTAATTTTCCACATACACTTGGGATGTTGTTAAAACTCATCAAGTTGTGTCATTCCCTTCATAAAACCTTCAGTGGTTTCTCATCATACCAAAAATAAAATCTAAACTCTGTTCTATAAGGCAGGCCTGGCCCCATGTCATCTGTCTTTGCTCCATACCTAACCAGCCAGTCTTCTCCTTTATCGCTGTCTTGTGTTGGCCAGGCCTTTTGCTATCTCAGGACCTCTGGCCACACTGTTTCCCCTGCCTGCTTGCTGTGATGTTCTCTGCTTCCATTTTCTTTGATGACCACTGGAAAGTTATTTCCTTAGCCTTTTCTCGCTACCCTTGCCCCATTTACTTGCTCAGTAGTCTCTTCCTTATTTAATTGCACTGTAGGAGAGGTAAAAGTCCTTGCCTTGTTTCGTTTGCTAGTCTTCTCTGCGTCCCTTCCTGCAAGGTAAGCACTGGGTAAGGATTGTCTTTGTTTCTTTACCAGTATTTCCACAGCTTCTATCACAGTGGACAACTCACTAAATACTTGAGTGAATAACACAATGACATGCCTAATGTTTTTAAGATAAGTGAAAGATTCATTGCTTCATGTATGGCAGGATAATTTTGTTCTCAAAGTTTTCCCTGTATTTTTCTACATTGTGATACTTTGATATCCACATAGGATGGAGAAGGGTAGAAAAATGAAACTTTTAACACTTATTGTTCATAGGTAAATATAAAAATTCCAAGGGAAATATGAAACTTGGAATGATTTGATAAAGTATTATTTGCCTCAGGAATAGGATTTTTAAAAAGCAATGTACCTAGGTCAAAAGTTTAGTACACCTTGTGTTCATTTGTTATTTATTTTTTAAAGCTATACAGATCCGGGGGGGGGGAACAAAAAAAAAACAAAAAAAAAAAGCTATACAGATCCTTATTTTTTCTGTACTCCTGTGACAAAGTTGCCTTGCCTCCAACAAACAGGTTCACAACCACTGTTACATTGAAGTGAAATCTTAATACTGTCTCTTCTCAACACATTTGAATCAAACACTGGTGGAATTGTACCAGTGTTAAATATTCTTAGAGTGCCTCCAGAGTCAGGAGAAGAGTTGTGTGTTCTTAAAGGGCTTTCACACCTTTAGGAATCCTGGTGTGTGTAGGGCTCACTCTTCAACACCTTCATTACCTTGAAGGAAATGGTGTTGTAAATGTTGGTTTATCATGAGAGAACACCATTTTGTGAGTAGTTTGTGGGAGGAGAGAATATCCTTTACCTGTGTTAGTTTTTGGAAACCTAGCTCCATTTTGTAAGTTCATTTCATGTTTGTCCCTTTTCTGAGGCTTGCCAGGCTTCAAAATAGTATTTCCTGCATTTTATTATAGTGACTTCCTGAGTGATACTGAGATGGAAAAATGATATATGTGCCTTCAGTCATATATACATGGCACACCCAGACTGCCTTGATAGGAATTTATTATGATTAGGAATATATAAATGAAAATTTTTCTCCTTTATGGTAGGTTTGGAGTTAAGTTTTACTTCATTTATGTATTTTTGCCAAGTTTGTTAATTTACTTAGATTCATTGAGGAGAGCTATATCTGTTAATGTTCTAATGTTAAATGTAAAACAAAGGTAAGTTCAGAACAAAACAAGCCCATAGAGTTGGACTTTAATTCTAAATCAAAACAAAGATGAAATGTTAAAATTCACAGGGTAGGAGAAATATAAAAGATAGTAGACAGTGGGATCAAGTTGAAGAAACCTTAAAACTTTCTCGTAGGCTTGCTTCTTGTTGACCATTAATTACTGTCTTTCATTGATTTAGCAAAGTTTGGGACATTTTCACTTTGGAACATTATTAGATGTTGAAGTCTTTCCTCATAAGGCAATGAAAATAAGCGTGTGAGCTAACATAATACATAGCTGTATAGCTGTTTCCAGTCTGTCTTTTCTGAGTTAATCAGCTGAACCACTGGTAGATATTTGTTATTCTCTTAGATAAATCAGTAATCTTGTAGCTTGTCTTCAGTTATTGGTATGTTTTGTGTTGTGCCTTAATTACACCTCACCAGTATTAAAGAGATACAGATTCTAGATCTTTAGCAATGTAGGAAGGCTTTGGTGGTGGATGTTCTTTGACTTTTGACACAATACTATTTTCATTTATCTTGGCTTCATATTTCTGAAGTTTGAATCATTCCACAATTTGAAAAGAACAAATCATTAGTTAGCCCTCCTCATTATTATCTTTGAAGGATATAAAGGCACATATAAACAAAACTCTTTATGCCCTGGGAACCTGACTTGCACTACCATATGTAATTGTACGTTAACTTTTCGTGTACTGTGATATAAATTTGCCAGAATATTGAAATTTGTAAACTGTACACATCTATTATGTACAATGGGCCAGATGTCTGAGAGCTGAAAGGAAAGGATTGTCCACGCCATCTCTTCTGTTGCTGCACAGCCATCTGGCTGATGTGAGGTTCCCCACCATGTACCTTGCTTAGTCTCCAGACTTCAGTATGGGAGTAGTTCTGGCCAACTGTGCAATCTTAGTTCAGGCCAGAAGTCCTTTCTGTGCTCCATATTTGCATAGTTTGTTCCTTCTCTTAGTTGAAGGAGTTGTTACTTGAAAGTTTTCAGACTGGGCGTGATGGCATACCCAGCACTTGGAAGGATGAGGCAGAGGGGATTGTAGTGAGATCAAGGCCAGGCTAAACTCCATAGCAATACCCTGTCTCAACAACAACGCAAACAAAAAGTTCTCAAGAAAGCATCTGTGATGTGGAAAAAGACTAGAGGACATACTGTGGTTTGGAAAGTTAAAAAGCCAGTTATATGCTTTTTATCTGAAATGATGAAATAATACTTCATTCACAATATTACTGGAATATTTAAGAGCATGTGAATGTACCTAGCTTCATGTCAGTTTATAATTTATTTATTTTTTTAAACTTTTTTTAAGCAGAAGAAAAATAAGAAAGTAAAACAGAATTTCACAATAAGCCAATAGGAGAGTAACAATAATTAGCACATTGCATATTGTTATATTCACAGCAGTCGTTTAGGGTATAAGATACAGACATGAAACATTGTCCAGAAAATTATTAGCACAAAACTTTCCCCTCAATGAATCAAGAGAAACCAACTAAGCCAGGCAAGGTAGAGCACACCTTTAATCCCAACACTCAGGAGGCTGAGGTACGTGGAGCATTGTGAATTCAAGGCTGGCTTGGGCTACAATGTGAGCAAGGCCAGCCTGAGCTATGTAGTGTGCCCTGCCTCAAGAAAAATAAGGCCGGGAGTTTGGCTCCGTGACTTCAGCGCCTGCTGGGCAGGCGCGAGCTTGTGAGTTCGATCTCGGGTACCAACAAAAAAAAAAAAAAGAGAAACCAACTATTTGACTTTTTTTTTTGTTGTTGTGATTGCTCTATTATTTTGGTTATGGTTTTTTTTGTTTGTTTGTTTTTGTTTTTGTTTTTGTTTTTTGCGGCACTGGGGATTGAACCCATGCCCTTGCGCCTGCCAGACAGGCTCTTAAGCTACTGAGCCAAACTCCCAGCCCTTGCTCTATTATTTTGAAATAAACATTTCGCCTTAAAAATGAAATCTGAAGATGATCCTGTGAAAACTACTTTTCATTTAAAATTTGTTTTCTTTAATTATCTTAACTAATTTTTTATATACATAGGTAGATTTTCTTTCAGGTCGTTACACAAGTGCAGCAATGCAGTGGTTACATATGTGCGACTTATTTAGTTCACTGAGAAGTATCATGGATGAGCCTTGAAAATGTACTTCTCAGTTTATAATTTAAAATCAGTACCATTTTTTGAGTTTTTGTTGTACTGCAATAGGTGCTAAATCCATTATGGATTTTTACCTGATTCAATTCTATCAGTAACTGGGATAGGTAAGACAAACTTTTCAGCACGAGGAAGTTCACAGGAGTCAAGTAATAGGCCCAAGGTCACGTAGGTTCTAAGTGATGATGTTGGGATTTGAGTCCAGTTTGTGTGAACCTCCTTTGTTGACAGGTGGCTCCAGTCAGTAAAAGCAGTTATTTTGAAGACTAGCAAGACTGATTTTTCCAGTTATTTGTTAATGAGTATTGTTTTCATGTTGTATTGGTAGATAGATTGATCTTTCTTCCACTCTTTCTCTTTCTCTTTCACTTTCTCTCGCACTCTGCTCTCGCTCTCTCTCCCTCTCGCCCTGTCTGTCTGTCCCTCTGACGGAGTTGCTCCTGTTAGGAATTTGCACAAGCTTCCTAGATACGAATATTAATCATGTACTTAACCCTTCCTTTGTTCATACTTGAGGCAGTGAGTGGCAATCATTGCTTATACTACCTGCAGGATTTTCTACTTGGGTTTTACTTTGATTTCTCATTTTCTATACCATCACATTGTCACTGCTTTTGGTCTATTCTGTAAAATATATTAAGAGAGTACATCAAAAGAGATACTCTTTTCTCAGGCTTAGTTTGTATTATGGAACATAATAACGTAGTCTTACCTACATAAGAAAACTAACATGTTGTATAGATGTACAGGCTGGGTAGCTTAGTCAACTGTTTTCACTTTAGGGGAGAAGATCAAAAGCCTCTAAGAAAGAATTGTTTCTGTAAAAAACAGCCATCTATATAATTAAACTTCCTAAATTACATTTTTTAACATTAATTTTCCACTTACTACTTTGGCATGGAAATAAAACTTTATTTTTTATTTAAAAGAAAAAAGACGAAGAAAACCAAAAAGCAAAAGAGACAAACAACAGCAGCAAATCCAATACAATAACAGTATAGATTTACAAAACAAGATGATAGGAATTTGACAGTGGTTGTAATATTGCATATTGTACCTTCAAAAGGGTTGCTTAGATTAGCAAATATAGACATGTTGGAAATAAGACTTGATACTAGTTTTGAAGTTGGGTATGGTGGCACACACCTGTAATCCCAGCACACTTGAGGCTGAGGCAGGAGGATCAGCTTGAGTTCAGAGCCAGCTTGGGCTACATAGTGAGTTCAAGGCCAGCCTGAATTACAAAGTGAGACCCTGTCTCAAAAAAAAAAAAAGCCTTGAATACTTTATCAAACTTAGAACATGATCACATTAGATAATTATTGTTCACTCATTTCAGCCAAAAATTGATGGTATAGTTGAAAATATGTCCAATTTCTCTTCACAGCAAAGTTCCTACATTCGTGAGGATGATTGCTCCTGAAGGCTCCTTGGTATTTCATGAGAAAGCCTGGAATTCATATCCCTACTGTAGAACAAGTAAGCCTGGTTCCCAGCAGCCATTTTACCACTGAGCACCAGGATAAGGAGGGCGACTTGGTGCTAAGGCCTTTAAGTTTAAGGGGTATACCAAGCATGGCCTTCTGTGGGTTCTCAAATGGTCACTGCTTGAGTGATGGCAGCAAAGTGGCTGTGTTGGAGTCTCCCTGAGACTTTTATGAAGGGAATTGAGTGCTCTCAGGTGACAGCCACATTTGGGTCCCCGTTGACCCTGCTGGCTCAAGGGTGAGCAGATGAATATAGAAGTCACAAGTAAAGTTTATCTGTACTCAGAAGCACCTTCCGGTATACTTTCAACAGTGTTTTACTTATTTTGCCACATGATGGGAGGAATGTAACAGATTTCTAAATACTTTCCTGTTATTTGCTAAATTAACTTTATAAATAGTATTTTGTTTCATGGTTCTATTATCTTTAGCATTACTAAAGTTAGGTTATTCTCCATATTTTATTTGGACTTTGTAATTGAAAGTATCCTAGGGTGTTACTTGTGTAGAAACTTTTGAAGGCATAAGCTACTAAATGTTCTGTGTTTTCAGGTAGTTTAGTCTTTGTGACATAAAATATTGGGACAGATTGTTTTAACACCAATTAATCTGAAAATTTTCCTGTTTTATTGCCTGCCTCTCCATTATGCCTCAGTTGTAACGGTGAGTATGACGGTTTTTGTCACATAATCTTCATCTTTAAACTTTGTTCTGCATAATAATTCTTTTCAATCATTGTTGACTTTTTTATTAAAAGTACGCATTGCTGCATGCCTCCTATCCTCCCTCCAACAGTCCACACTCCACATTTTCTCAGAGTTGATAGGCTCTTTCCAGCCTTGTCTTAGAATCTCCTTATTGATTTTATTTTGCTTTTACTACTTTATATGCCAGATTTGCTGACCAAACTTTCCCAGCTTCTTTGTTAGCCCTGTATGCTGAATGATAAGTCGCATTGTTTAAATTGTTTAAAAGCATGCAGCATTTAGTTTTCTTGACAAGTCTGTAAAAACTGTAGCTAGTGACTGTGTTACTGATAGAGAGGCCTGTTTGTAAAATCAAAGCATGCATGCTTGTGCTTGTGCTTCCGGAGACACAGCCCCTCAGAACTGGGGGAGATCACTTTCCTTTTCCTGTTGTTTTCTACAGAATGAATATATGAAAGATGATTTCTTCATTAAAATCGAAACATGGCACAAACCAGACTTGGGAACAGTAGAAAATGTAAGTTTGAAGTTTACCTTTTCAGCGTAGAGTCTCTTGTGAACAGGGTTTGCTGTATGTAGCAAACATGGCAGAAACCAGACTTGGGAATGTTAGCAAAGTGATGTGTTGTTAATTAGATTAGCACCTGGTCACCTCAGGTGGTGTCAGATTGAGGTGAGAAAAGCAAAGCAGCTGGGCATAAATGTGCTTTCTCTGTTCCCTTGCCTTGGCACTCGAGTGTACTTTGGTGAGATTGCTGTTTTAATCAGCAGTTCTCTCTGGAACTGGGAGAGTATGGGACACAGATAATCTCCAGCTCAATTTTAGCCATTAGTTTTAGATTATTTTCATCTCCATTTGCCAGAACTGTTGTCCATACCATAGCAGGATTGACTGCTTTAATTTTCACCTGCATTCCAGTTTGCTGGGATAGGCATCAAAGTCAGAGAGATGACATATCCTGTCTAGACTCAAAGAAATATGGTCATTAAGGATTGTTGGGGAACTTGGGAGCATGTCTGGCTTACTTTATGCCCTTGGCTTGGTGGTGCTCAGAAGTGTGCCTGGAGAAGCAGCAGCATAACACCAGAAGTGTCCTGGTTACTTGTTAGAAATGCATTGCTTTGGTCCCACCCAAAACTACTGAGTCAGAATTTCTGGAGTTGGGGCTCCGTCTGTTTTCTGGTGCAAATCCCAGTTTGAGGTCTACTATTCCAAACTTAGGATATGCTCTAACAAACATAAAGTTCATGATTGCGGTAAATTTTGTTCTTTTTCTTTTCTTTTCTTTTTTTTTTTAATGGTAGCAAAGTTTTAGTAAAGATAGGAAAAGAAACAGGCTCTGCAAAGCAAGTTTGGGTCAAGTAGAAGGAGAAGAAGTACACGCTAGAGTGTGAAGGTGGGCCACTATGGAAGAACACAGGAGCCATATTTATTATGCTGTTTTGTTCTTGATGCTTGTTAGTGGAATTTTCAAATTTTCAATGTGCAGTACTTGAGTTTTCTTTCAAGTGATCATTTGATATTTTATGTTTTTTAGTAATTAAGATTTAGGGTCTAAAGGGATGATTAGGTATTTTTTAATCTATATATGAGTCAATTTGCCATTTCCTGCTTTCAAATAAGCATATCTGTTGACAGTTTTTTTTAAACAATTCTTAATTGGTTCTCAGAGTTTCAGAAATAAATGATGGATCAACATGAGGTATAGAGGTGATGTCACAGTGAAAATGAGTAGCTTCAGAATAATCAAATTTTTTGAGACAGGGTCTTCCTGTGTAGCCCACGCTGGCCTTGAGCTTGCAGTGGTCCTCTTGGCTCAGCCTTCTAAGTGCTGGGACTAAAAGCATTTGCCTCAAACTCAGAATCTAAGTTTTAATTTAGCAGCATATGGCACAACTTTTTGAAGTCTGAATGATACCTTATGTTAGTGTAGTGTTTGCACAGGACTGGTAACACTTGGCTATATAAGCTATCTTCTCAGGACTACCAGAAAATCATGATGACAGCTTTCTCTTCATTTGGCAGTATCCTTGCACATACACACCACCCCTTATTTTGGGGAGCTATAAGGAGTTTAAAAAAACATAAGCGTAGTAAGTTTTTTTACCTACTAGAGTTTGCTTTGTTTCATTTCTGTGTCATTTGTAGGTTCATGATTTGGATCCAAACACATGGAAAACTGTTGAAGTTGTCCACATAGATATTGCAGATCGAAGTCAAGTGGAACCTGGAGTAAGTACAATTTGATGACATTTTGATGACATGTTAACAGTCTTCCTTAAACATCAAACAATGATTTTCTTTCTTATATGGCTATGTGTCTACACCGAAATGACCCTGGAGCTCAGATCTGGGTCTGTGCACAAAGAGACTTGAGAATAAGATAAACAATTTGTTTTCTGTGCAGATTTTGCTTTTGTCCAAGGGATTCCTTTAAGGGATCACATTATATCTGGCATATGTTTTCATTGGGAAAAAAACCCACATTGTTTACAGAAGTATCCTCCCTTGAACTTCAAACTTTTCAAGTGTGGTAAGAAGGCAAAAATGTGATTTATATGCAAATTTTGAGTAACTCAGCTAAGGCTGAAGTTGTTTGTACACAATATATGATGTGTAGCATCACTATTTTTTTTTTTTCCTTTTGGCACTGCACATTGAGCACAAGGTCTTCACAATGAGCTACATCCCCATCCCTTTTTTAAGTTTTAATTTGAGACAGGGTCTTGCTACATTACCTGGGCTAGGCTCCAACTTTGTGCATGATCTTCTTGCATTAACTTCCAGCATTCTGAGATTTATCATGTGCCACTCTGCCCAGCTGATATATAGTCTCTTAATTTAAGTGTTTAGTTTTTCTGTTTTGATTCTTATTAAAGGTAAGTGTTTATAGTTCAGGCTTTTGACTTTAAATCCGCCCCCCCCCCCAAGTAAGTGCTCTTATATTCCATGCCAAATTAGGATCCTTGTGTTGTTTTGTTGAGCTTTTGAATATTAACTCAGTTCTTATTTTATAGTATGCCAGGGTGCCATCATGTTTCAATTTAGCAGAGCACAATTACAGACCGTGCATGTTAAAACAAGCAGTGATCATCTGGCTAGAGAGTAAGTTTTATAAAAAGTGTGGTTGGTGCCCTTTGTTTTCTCATGGTCAAGCACAGTATGTTTAGTGAGCATCTTTTTCCATTTCTGTTTTTAGTGTTTAGTCTCTGAACTTGAGCAGTGCTGTCAGTTGAATAGAAATAACTCAAACACAAAATGTCTAGTTTTGCTGTTGAGTTTAAAGGTAAAAGAAAACAAAAGTCTTTGACCTTTTCTCTGAAACCATGGGTTGTGGCTGACAGCAGTGACCTTATATCCCCTTGGCCCCTTCCCTGTGTACAGGTGTAGGCACTGAAGTTCTTTTAGTTGTGTTGTGGTTTGAAGTTACTTCAATTGTAGGATTATTTCCACCTTTGAAATCATATAAATTATATTTCACCTTTGTGATCTTAGTTACTTTTCTCTTTGCTGAGACAAGATACCCAACAACCAAAGTTAAAGGAGGAAAAGTTTATTGTAGCTCATAGTTGGTAGAGGTTTCAGGCCATAGTTGGCTGGCTCCATGGTGGGGTAGCATGGCAGAGGGACATCACAGAGGAGAAACAATTCTTGATAAGCAGAAGGCAGCAAAGTAGCAAAGAAGCAGCAACTGACTTGCCTTCTTTCTGTCCCTTTTTTATCCCTCCAGGCTATCCAGCCCTTGAGTGGTACTAAACATGCAGGGTGGACCTTCCCTTTATCCACATCCAAAAGTAGGCCAAACCAATCAGTGGGCTAATGTAGTACGATATACCCTTAATCCCAGTATCAAACCCTTAATTTCAGCATCACACACTATAAATCCAGCCACTTCTGAAAAACCCCATCTATGACTGTATGAGGCTTGGGGGTGGGACAGGACACCAGACAGAAGCCCTAACACAAGGTTTTTTTTATCCTTAGAAATGAAGAACGTTCAGATGATAATCTGTCTTGGCCATTTATTTCTCTTGGTATCTTTCTAGCCATGATTTACAGTACGTAATAGAATGATTGGAAGAAAACTAGGAGTAGTCAGTGAATCAGGTAATGGCTTGATCAGGCTTGCTGACCAGCCTAGAGTTGCTCATCACAAGAGGAAGAGAACATTAAGCAGCCATGTGGCTCACCAGAAGTGGGTGCCCTGGGAAAGACTTTATATGGTAGTGTTGAAACACTGTGCTGGCTGAAGTGATTCTGTTACTCAGATCTTGTGGTCCACTGATTTGCATTCCCTGTTCACCAGCAGAGTACAAGACATCTTTGGTTTGGGGGAAGGGAGAAAAAAAAGTAGTTCTGGTCCTCAGGCAAAATGGGCTCGTGGTGTTTGCAGGTGGTGGAAAGAACAGTGTAAAGCAGATTATACAGTACTAGAGTTCTGGAGGCCCTGGTTCTCATTCCCTACCTCAGAGAAGCCTTTAAGGAAGAGAGGCCACCCTGCTTGCTTAGAGGATGCAAGACACCAGCAACCTTAGGTGGAAGGCATTGTGTATACAAAGACTGAATAAGTGGCTCTGTGGAGTGGTAATGTTTGGGATGAATAGGTTGTGGAAGACAATGAACTGGGTGCATGCATTGTGAGTCAGTGGAGATGTGATTAACAACATACATTCTGAAACTTGATTGGCTTCACATTCAAATTTTGAGGTTCTACCATCTGCTGGTTCTTTTTGCCTTGGACAGGAAATGTGACTTCTCTGTGCCTGTAATTTGTGAAATACTATGGTTGTTTATCTTGAAGGATTAAATTAGGGTACTTAAAGCAGTGCAGTTCTGGAGGGGCTGGTCATTATGCCATCATTATTAACTGCACCTGTGCAGGAGTTCCAGCATCCACAGTTGCACCAGGTGCTGTGCAGCCACTGAGTACTCACCTGCATGTGTGCGGGTTTGCATTTCGATGTTTGTAGTTCCCTTTTGCAAGTTACATTTTAGGGTTGAGTAGGTAAAGATTTATTTTGAGGCATATTGAATTTGTGGTGGCATTTCTTCACTGTGATAAAATATACATAGAACTTTCACTTTCAAATGTACCATCCAAATGTATTCAGTATTGTGCAGCCAGTCACCACTGTCTCGTTCCCAGAATATTTTCATCATCTCCAAAAGAACACCCTGTATTCATTACAGTCTTTGCACTCCTTGGTATCCCAACCTTTACACCTGCTAGTCTGTACCAGTCTCAGGATTTGCCTGCTCTGGATATTTTATATACATTAATCATAATGAGTAGCCTGGGGTTTCTGGCCTCTCGCTTACACTTTGCATGTTCTCAAGGTTTATTCACTTTGTAGCATGTGTCTGCACTTCCTTTGTATGGTTAAAAAATACTTCATTGTGCAGACATACAAATGCTTATGCATTTTTTTATTGATGGCATTTTGGTTCTTTCCACTTCTTGGCTGTTGTGAGTAGCGTTGTTGTAACCTTTGTGTCACAGTCATTTTTTGTCTTAAGTGTTTTCTCATTCATGGATAATGAAAGTACAACTAATATGTAGGAATTGTCAGACCTTCCACCATCCAAAGATCCTCAACGTGCACATCTTTCTGGTATAAAGAAGAGAAGAGGGGAACTTTGTGATATTGAAAGTGCCTATGACAGTTTTTAAGCCTAGGAGTGTTAGCAGTGAAGCCCTGAGCTGCCTGGGGTTGTGTGAAGGTTGGGGTGAGTGGAGGGCTGTGGGACCAGTGCCCCAATTCAGGGAAGAGGTGATCTTGAGACCTGATGGGAGAGGAGAGCTGTTGACTTGGTGATCCTTTCTTCTTTCCATATCATGCTTTGTTGAGTTTGTTCATTTGATTCTGCTCATTTGGTTCATGGTGTTTAGAGAGGGAAGAATTAAGGGCACATTTGCAGTTCTAAAATGGCAGTGTTGTGATAGCAATCAACAGGTGTTGAGTGCTACTCAGTATACAGCCAGCATAGCACTGTGGTAGCTTTTCAAGATTGGTATAATGATGCCTCAAGAGGCTTACAGTCAGAGCGAGCCCAACCCAGAAGTGTGAAATAGCTATCACGTGGCAGAAGCTTTTGGGAGGTCCAAAGTGCTGCAGGATTTCAGAGAAGAGATAATCTCTTAGGTGGGAAAGACTTAATGGAATCCTGACAACGGGTAGGATTTTAATGGGTGGAGCAGTCCATTTCCACTCACTACACCTTCCCTTCATTTCCTTTCCTTGCTCTGACACATGATAAATTTCTTGGCTCATTTCTCTCTCTCTCTCTCTTTCAAATAGAAATTGAACCTCAGAGGAAAGAGTGTAGACCTGTCTTCTGGCTCCTTCAGCAGTGCCTGAGATTTAATAGGTACTCAGTGAATGGGTAATAAGTAAATGAGTGAGTTGTCATCAAGCAAAATAGAAGTGAAGGATAAAGGTCCAGTGTCACACTGATTTGGGATGTTTTTTAGAGCTGAGTAGAACCTGAACCATTTAAGAGTTCTTGCTTTCTAACTGTGATTTTCTAGTTTCTAGGTATCCCCTTAAGTTGTCAGGATGGTATGAAAAGAGTTTGAAGCTGAGTCTTCCCTGTTCTCCTCTACCAACAAACTTCTGTTCATCAGGCATCGTTGTCTGACCTTTAAATTTACTTTGAACCCACACTTATTTAGTTATATAAAGTTTGGTTCCAGGACTAGCATTCCAGTTTTACAAGTGAGGAAACTGAGGCCCAGCTAAATTAGTTTCTCAAGGTCACTGAACTAGCAGCAGAATTGTTCTCATCCATTACTGTCTGCTGACTCTTGATTCTTGATTGCTTCTGGGTGAAGGCCCTGCTTTGTCAGTCATTCTTTGAGTTGTCCCTTAGCACTGTGCATGTTCTGCTTCTCATACTGGTCTGCCACAGTCATATCCTGTCCCATGCACTTCTTCCCTTTCCTTCGGGGACTCTTTCTGTTCAAGGCCTCTGTGTCTTTGAGGATCTAGGTCAGGTCTCACTTCCTCTGGAGAGATTGCAGATGAACCTAATGAGCTTGGGACTAATCTGTGTGAGTCGACTTTATTTTAGAATTAAGTAAGTTTGATATCAGTATGATAACATCTGTATTGGCAAGGGGGCAAAGGGGCAAGGAAGCATTCACACATTTTCCTGTAGGAGTATAAATTGGTAAAACTGGCCTAGCAGAATTACCAGTGTACTTGCCCTTTGACGTAGCAAACTTTTTCTAGTAATGTATTTGTTGTGATGAGAGAAGCATGCAAATCTAAATATTAGAAACTGTTGAAGTCTAAATATTTCTCCATCAATTAGGAACTGGTTAAAAATATGGTAAGTACGATAGAGTTGTTTAGTGTAGTCACTAAAAGTCAGTGAGCTCTAATTGTGTTGAGCATTCCTTTCATAATTTAGAGGAAGAAGGATAGAGGTCTGTAAAACATACTTTGATTTAAAAGGGCCATCAGTCACAATAGCATTCAGATTTTAGTGCTGAAAACTAGGCCTCTTAAGAGTTGGAGGGACATTAGAATTGTGAGCTTAATGACTACAGTAAACCAATAGGATGAGTGATTGGGTTGGGGTGATACTGCACCCACTTGGTTGGGTCACCTGTTTAACTTAAGGAGTTGTTAGTGAGTGAGTTCCTAAATTTTCTAGATCTTGCTTTGTGCAGGGGATCAGAGAGTGGCTTGTGGAGACTCAGATCAGATGCGGAATGTCTAGGTGAGCACCCACCTCCTGGCCCCACAGCTGCTTAAGCACTCATCCTGCAGCTCAGTGAGAGGCATCACTGTCCTACTTCACCTCATAAATCATCAGGCTCTGTTCAGTCCCCTGCCAGGAGGCTGTGGCTAGGTTCCGCCTTTGATTTTTTAAAATTTATTTTTATTTACTTATTTATTTTGTTTTATTTTAATTTTTGGTACTGGGTGTCAAACTCAAGACCTTGCGCTTACCAGGCAAGCTCTTGAACCACTGAGCTAAATCTCTGGCCCCCGCCTTTGATTTTTATTTACAACACTACTTTTGTAATAGAAGGGGAGCGCCCTTTCTGAGTGTGAGATAATGTGACTAATTGGAATGTCTCTCTCTCATCTATGTGCCAGATCTGGATTATTATGTGATTGTTAATATTCAGAAGTTAGGCAGATCAGTGTGCCTTGTCCTACTCACTTTAAAGATTTGTGATAAGATTTGTTTTGGTGGTGGTATGGAAAAAGAAATAAGGAAAAATCAGGAGCCCTTCTTTAAGTCAAGAGAATTCTTAGACTGTGGCATGTTGACTCTTACTTTAGTCTCCATCTGATTTATTCAGTAATTTTTCCTTTTGTTTATATTGAACTGCAGTTGAATTTTTTCTGAGATAATTTCTTTAAAAACTTCTTTATGTACTGTGTATTGAACCTTGCCACTGAGCTATATCCCCAATGCTTTTTAAATTTTTTTTTGTTTTGATATAGTATCTTACTAAGTCACCAAATTACATAGGCTGGATTTGAACTTGATCCTCCTGCTTCAGCCTCCCAGAATGCTGGGTTACAGACATACACCATCATGCCCAGCTCTTTATTTTTTAAATTTTTATTAATATGTGTTGCAGTACATAACTATGTTCATCATTGGGAGTCTGTGTAATAGATATCATGTATCTTAGTTCTTTTTATGCCCCCTTACTCTCCCCTTCAGCTCTTTAAAAAAGTTTAAATGGGTTCTTTGCTTCATATTGCTTGCTTTATAGAAAATGAGCCAGTTGCATTAGTAATTTTAATTAACGTAAGTAGTCACATCTTAGAATCTGTATAAATGTACAAGAAATCAAAAATTGAAGGTGAAGCCTGACTCTCTTAACTCCACCTGGTGGGGGTTTTCTGCCATTGCAGATGGATTTAATATAAACGGCCCTACCATTTTAATTCAAAATGACATGATTACTTTTAGGATTTAACTCTCTGTGAGGTTGTCAGATGGCTTGTATGTCACTCTTGTTAACTTGCTGTTTTTTGATCATTCTTATGAACTGATTTTCTGTGTACAAGGATATGATTTGACCTGTGGTGTAATTGAATACTTGATTGGATGCTTTGACATATTTACATAATCGAAGGATGACACTGTCATAGTAATTCTAGGCATGGGAGTACTGGTTTTAAGTTCACAATGTAGCTATAGAAATCACTTACAGTTAAGTATATTTAAGGTTTTTTTTTTTTTTTTTCTTTTAGTTGACATTGTTCTAGAAGTAACTAGAACACTGTTCTGAAGTAATAAGTTACCAGTCTGGAATGTCTCCACTCAATTTCTTTGGCACTTTAAAATGTATCCACCGTACAGAACAGATTCTCTGTTTCATGGGGAAGACATATTGTAGTGAAGTGTCATTAAGGAGCTATATTCTTTAAGAAAGAAAGGTCCTTCCACTTGGCATTCCAGCAATTCAGCAACACAGCATGCTCCAGGAGAGTTCGTCTCCTCACCAGCACACCTCTCCTTACCAGCCCTTCCTACCACCTTCTCACCCGCATTTCAAATTTAACCCAGACATCACTCCTGGAAAGCCTTCCTCAGTAAATTGAGTGCCCCTTTGGACCAGGAGTGCACTGTACTCATTTCAGTGTTTCCAGGATTTGGCAAGATGCTCAATTGTGACATTGGAGAAAGCTTCTCAGTAATAGGTTTGATGGATCTGGACCAGCCTGGGCAAAACAGCAGTATTCCATCTCAAAAAAACAAAAAAATAGTAAGAAGGAGGAAAAGGTGTTTTGGAGCAGTGGAAGTTTTTGTTCAAGTAGTAAATTCCCATGTGGTGCTGCTTTAGTTCCTACTTTACTAATTCTAGATGATGAACGAGCTGATGTGTATTCAATTCTAAAAATTCCGAGTTTCTAAATGAATACATTTTTTTTAGTTAAATTTCGAAAAATGTTTTGGTTAGATCAAATTGTAATAAGTCAAGCTATCAAGTAGAAAACACTAGAATATAAGCTTAAAAGATTTTTTTCCAATTTCTAAAGTTGCCAATGATATATAACCACAGTAAAAAGTTGGAGATTCTTTAAATGTCCTGATGAAATGCACATGCATATCTTCAGCTCATTCCCAAAATATACACAAATGAGTCTGTTGGCATCTGCTTCTGCTTTTTTTTTTTAATGTATAAATTTGAATCTGGCTCCTTTTAATCATCCCCAGCACTTTGTCTAAATAGCTTTCCATGATTTGTATACAAAAGTCACTTCCCAGGAGAGGAAGACTCTTTAAAGTGTAAGCCAAAGTGTATACACGATTAACATCAGAGAAACCTTCGTTTTTGGAAGTAATTTGAATGAAAATGAGCATGGTTTTTAGAAATTGGAACCACTCTTTAAGGTATTTGTATGGAACAAGAAAGAATTGTATCAGCCTTCCTCCACGGTACATGCTGTGTGACTTTGATTTCCAAAGTGCTTTTTATAGTAGAAATAACCTTCATTCAAAAAATTTAAGCTTACACATTCAAAGATAACTCAACATCTAACTTTTTTTAGGTACCACTGGTAAGAATGTATTAATGGTATAAAAATACTAAATTGTTTGGACATTATAGTTAGCTGTGTATCATATTAAAATGTAGCAAGTGCAAAGAGAATGGAATTTATTCTCTCATGTTTCAGCTTATGTGAGTTTAATGTTTTAACTTGTGCTAAAAGATATTTTTTCCTGGATGACACGTTTCAAAACCAAGAGTTACACATTTTGGGGCTATAGTAATATTTTGCTGAAAATGGCATTCCTGGAAAGAAGGTGCATGCTAGAAACATCTCTTGCATATTGCTTCTGGGTCACAGAAACAATATGCAGGATACTCTGACAGGGTCCTTTACGGGCACGTCCCTGCAGGGCTTGAAGGGTCTTCTTTTTTGTGTTTACCCAGTAAGCTTGGCCCAGTAAGAAAAGGTTCAGATTTCATTCATGCCACTTCCTCCTTTTATTTATTTATTTATTTATTTATTTATTTATTTATTTATTGGGTACCAGGGATCAAACTCACAACCTCGCACTTGCCAGGCAGACGCTTATGCCACTGAGTTAAATCCCTGGCCCTCCTTTTAATTCTTTAAACATCCACCCTAATTGTTATTCCTATGTGCTTCCCTATTCCCTGTTCTTAACCTGAGCATAATTTTCATGTCATATTTGCTCCAAATCTTCTTGTATTTAATTCCTTTTCATTGGCAGATTTCACCCCTGGTGAGTAACAGAGAGTAGTGCTGAATTTCCTTGGGCAGCCCCAGGTATCTCTTCCTGGCAGCTACCCTTCCCTCTTTGAATTGTTGGGTTGCTGCTGCTGGTAGAATTTAGACCGCTCTGTGTCATCTCCTACCAGCAGAAAGCTTCTTGTGGCATCTTTTTCCACACTCGCTCATCACTGTTCTTTCTTTACCACCCATCCCAGTCCATCCCAGGTAAGAGGTTGGGCTATAGATAGAACTCTGCCACTCTTGCAGTACCCAGAACAACCTCTCTTTTCAGAGTCTCCCCCAGTGTTCCCCTAGTTTTTTTCTCATTTGGAAAACACTATATGTGTGTCCCAGTTGTAAGCAGGTCCATTTCTCAGAATATTCCTTGGAAGTTAAGGTATTCTTTTTGAGCCCCTGAGGGGCTTCAGGGAGCATTGTAGCTAACGTCAGAGCTTGTCTGTAATATCCCTTTGTTAGGACCCAGGCCAAGACACTTGAGACCCTTTCAGATGAAGCATGGTCTGCCCTTGGCAACTTGCTATAATTGTAAATTTCTACAAATTCTGAGGTGAGGCTGGGGTTGGCAGAGCTCTCCCAGTGATGCCTGCCTGTGTGCTTACCTTTGAAAGCTATGGTGTGGGTGTAGGTGAAGACTGTACAGCAAACACCCTTCTAACATTTTTGGAGCAGAAGAAATTTCAAGTGGAGGTCATGGTCCAACAGCATTCATCTCAGTCTTTATTTTCACTGATCAGGAATTTGTTGTGTAGAATTTGCTTTTAATTGTTTTAAACCAAAGAAGTACTGTCACTTTCCCTAGCCTTATAACCAGTGGGAGGAGAGTCAGAATTTAAACATATGGTTTCCCCTTCCTAGAGCAACAACTTACTGTATGATGTCCCTTCCTTGCATGACTGAGAGCGTGCTTAATTTATTTAAAGCAAACAAACTTCCTGTTCATCCATCCGTCTTTCCTGGTCTCCTGAAGCACCATTTTTCATCTTTAGCCTTGGTTACCTCCTCCCGACTGCTGAACTCTGGCATACTTTGAAGTTTGTATTTGTACAATGGAATAAAAGGTTTAGAGACCCAAAGATGTGTTTTGGTGTAGGTCCTTAGAGGGAACACCACTTACTCATTTTTCTTATTTATTCATTTAACAAATGTTCATTGAAACTTAGTATTTGCTGTGTGTTGATCTGGTATACATTTTTCCAAATAAAAGATTCTTGTGTGCGAATAAGCTAAAGTGTTTTTAAGTGACTGGTGTTAGTTCATTCCAACTGTTGTTCATGTAAATGGTGATACTGGATGTCCCTCTGCCAAAGAGTGCTTCTCTTTCTTTTTTTTTTTTTTTGGTACTGGGGATCAAACTCACAACCTCGCGCCTACTAGGCAGTTGCTTATGCCACTGAGCTGAATCCCCAGCCCTGAGTGCTTTTCTTACAGTTGGTATAGGTGAGTGAGAGGCTCCAGGCTGCAGCCAGAGACAGGGTTCCAAGGCTAATCATATTTGGGAGGTTTGGAATTTTGACTTTTGCTGAATGGCCAGTCCCCGCACATTTAAATCGTATATTTGAAGACCATAAGGGATTGTTGGTCTCATCCAGACTGCTCCCCTGAGCACCTTGTAGAAATCTTAGGATAATCTTTTTAAGGATCATGTTGAGGAAATGAAATGGTTTTTAGAGTTTGTGCTTTTTGTTTGCTCTTTTCACCATTGACTGTTTGTTTGTTCGGTATTTTTTAGTACACACGACCATGTCCCATTTTAAATGAGGCCGAGAATATGCTGCACCTCATTTAGAGTGGAATTTAAATTACATTTAATTAATTTAGCTGAAGTAGAAGTTAAAGTACTTCTGATTATTTTGAACTATGAGCATGTACTGTTTTTAAAAAGGTAATTTTGGGCTTTTTTCTTTTTTTAAGTGGTTTTTCCTAAATGCTAGCCTTGGCAAGCTGATGAAGCTTGGTTTATTTAGGGTTGACTCTTATAAGCTTATGAGTTTAGGCCACACCTTACACAGTGCTTGCTTGTTGTGCCATTAGAAGGGTTCAGCCTTATCTTTTGATAAGATATTCTGTTAGACTGCCTAGATGTTATGTATTTGAGTAGATACTCTTGCTAGCACACCATATTTAGAAAAAAGACTATGTTTCTAAGGACATGTAAGAATCATGAAGTATATTTTCTAAATAACTGGTATAAGATTAAATATTTTTTTTTACAACATTAAAAAGAATGATGGAATCTGATTAGCAGGAGTTAAATATTACATCAAACAGTGTGAAGTTGGTAGTATTTGTCAGCTTTTGAGCTACAAAAATGACATTTTCTTGTGGGGCAACCTGAGATAGGTACCAGATTAATCTTTGGTAGATGATAGCCTAAATGTCCAAGTCAGACAATCATTCTGTTTGGTACTCTCTCACAACTGCATTTTGGATGTTACATTTGCTTCAACAGTTGTTTCATATTTCCTAAGAAGGACTTTCTGCTTCTTGGAATTGTGCAATGGCTACCCACTTTTTTAGATCTGAAAAGCGCTCTTGATTATGAGAAGTCTGTGGCTTAGATCCAGCAAGTCCTGTTGTTGCCAAATGCTGCTTTGGTTAGTTCTCTTTGGCAGGAGCAGGCACTTGATCTTAGTGGAGCACCTTTTCCTTTTGCTGTTAGCATGAACATAGACATTCATTTCTATCTTAGAAGTTTGACATTTAATCCTGATGTATGGGAGAATTCTCCAAGCTCTTTATCGATATGAAAATTGTGATCCAACTCCTAACTTGTGATGAACGCGTGTACTAGTAACCTTCTCAATATTGGGGGGAAAACAACTCAAATACAAAATTTGAGATAGCAGCAGTTTTGCTTATACTTAAGAAATTTACACCTGTCAAATACTTAGCTCATTTCACTTTTGCTGGGCCATGAAGCAGATAAAACATTGCCAGGATCAGTTTTGCAATACATTGTAGAGGACTTCCTCTGTTTTCAAAGAAGATATAAATAAGTGTAAGCATGATTCCCATCAAAAATAAATACGAAAGTGTTTTCCCACTTTATTTTGCTGCCTTACAAGGCCACATACTTTCAGATCACTTCCAGTAGTGGCTGTAGACAATGTCCTTTGTGTTTGAAGGCATATTGGGTGGTAGTGCCCTCTTGTGGGAAAACAAAATACTGCTTATTTCATGCTTGCTTAACTCTTAGCAAGGATTTTACTTTTCTGTTAAAAATCTGTTTATACAAACATACTTTGCACAAAATGCTTTTATTTTTTTCCTGGAACCCATTTATTAACTTGAAGCTCATTCCTAATTTTGTCTGTGTTTTGAAAGAAAAAAAGAAGAGAGTGGTGACATGGGTGAGCGGGGCAAGAAATCTCCATTGAGAGCCAGAAAATGTCTTTTTTGAGGAGCTAGTTCCAGATATTAAAGAAACCAATATGAACTAGAACAAGTTTTACAGGGCAACCCTTATAAAAGCTCTTACGGAGGGTTCTCTGGGCTGAGAAGTAGCCAAGCCCCTTTGGTTACTATAGTGTAATCAAGTGATAAAGCAGAAACCACCCTTCTGCAATATCCACTATGCTTTGGTGTCAGGGCATTTCTGAGTCCCAGGTTTTCTGCTCAGCTGGGGTGCACTTGAGCGAAGATTTTGGGAGTGATGTAGGCCTCACTGGGAGACTTCCTATCTGGCCTAGTGTTTAAGTACTCTAAAAATAGTAGCAAAAATAATGTTGTTCTTTGGATTTTGCTCTTACTGTAAGGCATGTTTCATTTTCTCCAATAATTTTCCTGCTCACTGTTTGTCAAATTAGTGCTAATGGATCAAATGGATCCTTGGTCTTAGGAACTGAATGCCAGACAATAAATTCAACGTTTTACTGGAGTGGTACATTTAGAATTTTCCCAGTTTCCTCCGCTTTATTTGATGGAATCTGACATTGTTTGTTCAGTGGTCTCCTGTCACTTAAAAGGAAACAAATGCATTGTTAAAACTTTGTTAGGCATATTATTCAGGTATATGCAGTTTAATTTCAAAATATGTAAAGTTTACTAAACAAGCACCTTAACAAAATTGACCTGTTAATGTGCTAAAACGTATTTTATTGGTATCTAAGAGTTTAAAATGTCTTCATTTTAAAATGCTATAATGTAAAAAAAAAAAAATTCTATAATGTACAAAGTGTAAAGCCATATAATAAATCCGTTGTTTATTTGTGATTGAAACACACTTGGACCAGTAACTCAGCTCCACTAAACGAAGGGCTGGAGAGTTTACTAGCAGTTGCTTAGGACAACCTGTCAGCTCTAAGCTATCCAGGAATCCTCTTTTCACTTTTTGTGTGCTTGCTTCTTTGGACCTGGTCATCTCTTTCCAGAGCACAACTATTTGGTTTCCTTGCTTTGTTGTAGGATAGGGAATGTATTACATCAGGTATTTGGTGGTTAAGGTTTTTTTTTAGGACTGAAATTCTTTTTTTTCTGGTGTACCTTTCCAAAGGCCTTGAGGAAGGGGATTCTTCAAAAACATGGTGGTGTTGGTGTCAAGGATTAAGCTAGGAGTCTAGTTGTGCACTAGGGTAGTGGTGTTCTGTTAATCAGGGTGGCCACCGCTTTGTCAGTGACCCTGGATGGGACATAAGACCACATACTGTCTCCCTAGGCCTCTATGGAGGCCTCTGTGGTTTAGAAAAATTATAAAACTACCCTGTCCGGTGTGCATATATTTGACTGCATTTCTCAGTTCTTGATTCAGTTGTTTAAAAATTCAGCTTGTAAGATTCATTGGTGGAAAGCCAGTAAGGATTAATGAGAGGGTTGAATTGTAGAATATTTTTTAATGTAGTTTTGTTCCTCTGAGGTACAT
This sequence comes from Dasyprocta punctata, assembly GCA_004363535.1. Lineage (NCBI taxonomy): Eukaryota > Metazoa > Chordata > Mammalia > Rodentia > Dasyproctidae > Dasyprocta > Dasyprocta punctata. The sequence continues at coordinate 60,884 of RJWM01004111.1, forward strand.
TCAGTAACAGAAACTAGGCCAACAAGTTATTGACAATTAGTGGTCTTTTGGGAATCTGCTTTAATGAATAGATAAGAATGATTTGTAATTAGCATAATAATTATATGCAAATGAATGCTTCTGAATTGCTCTAAAACACTTCTGAACTGTTTAAACAGCCCTCCTGAGATCTTGTTACTCTATTAATTTGTGTAGCAAATCTTTTTTTCATAGATCATGCAAAGATAAACTTCAGCCCAGCCCCTGTCCCAGTGATTATGAATTCCAAGGTGGTAGGACCTGAATTAATGAGATTTACTTATACTATATTAATGGTACTCTGTGGGAACCTGAAAGGGTGAGGAGTCACTGGGGAGATGTAATTAAAAATAGAAAGGAAAGCCGCTTATTGGAAAATAACTGTTGAAATCAGTTTCTTAAACAAGTTAGTAAATGTTATTTCTCTTTACACCTCTGTTACTTGCTATTACAACATTTTACACAAACATTTTTTTAAGTGGCCTTACGCTTTGGAGTCTGACTTGAATTTTGTGGGCTCCAGTTACACATTTGGCACCGGGGTCAACAGTGATAGGATCCAGGGATTTTTTGTTTTTATAAGTGCCACAATATTGAAGACATCGGGGAGTGTTTATAAATAATGTTTGTTACTTATCTTCATTTTTAATTCAGCCTCTTCTCCTATCCTGGGCTTTATTTTTAGGATGTGATTAGAGGAAATAAGTTTTGCTGAGTGAACAGCGATACCCATGCATTTTAAACTTAGTAGATGATCTTTGAGCCATTTGAATAGACACCTAATTAATCATTTTATGCTAAAGGAGAGCACTTTGTAGTTGACTGCAAGATCTTAATAGCCCTCTCACTTTTTTATGTTTCTACTGTAACACCCTCCTCCCCTTAGGATTGATTTTTATAGCATGTGTTTTGTGGTTGCTGATACTTGTGACTTGGATACCCACTTCTTAGTTCACATATATCCTTACCTGTGGCAACCCATGCATGGCTGTTTTAAGTAGAGCTCATCTTGATTTTTTTTTTTTTTTACAAGCTGTCAAGAAACTCCTACCAGCATGCCCTTCACCTCCTACTCACTTCCCCATTCATAATCATGAGTTAAATCATCTAGGCTCAAGGACATATGTAGGTTGGCTCAGCACACATTCTGTACTTGCATTTCAGGGGACAGCCACTGTGCTAAAAGATTCATAAAACTAATATTCTTTGTCTTCAAAATGAATCTGGTTTCTATTGAGACTTGCTATTGGGAACTATAGTGAGTAACAGATGTACACCCAAGAGGTAGCACAACTTCTGTATTCCAGTGACAGAAAACAGTTATTTATAAGAATTTAATGAATGTATTCCATGGCTACAGCATGGAGTCTCAGTAACCCATTTATTTACCATATTATATTTCATTTTATTCTCCTAAGAATGTGGTGACTTTCACTTGCCTTGGTTTTTACTTAAATAAAGAGTTTTCAATTAAATAGAGTTGTATTAACACTAATCTGAGTCTACTTTATGCTGATACTATTGTATTTTTATGTTGTTCAAACACTGTTATCAGAGAAGCAAGTGATGTCTAGGGATATTGCACCTAACTTGATAATGATGATTATACTAACGCCTTATCCTGGCCAGGCCTCTGGGCATTATACAGATAATTAAAATTGCATCATAAAACACTTTAAACGCAATGCACTTTAGCAATAAAGATTTTCTACTTTTAAACATGATTTTAAAATTCATTTTAAAAATGCATTTCCTTGGCCTAGTGAATTTGCTTTCTTTTTTCCCAAGGATTACAGAAAGTGCATAGCAAATTCAGCCTTCAGAATACCCAGGAGCTGAAGACTCAAGTAGGCTACAGCTGTCTTCACCCACAGTATTCTAAAAGAACTAATGAGATGAGAAGTCTGCAGCTGGTGGCAAGCACAATAAACCATGAGCCAAGGGCTTCTCTTCATCAGGGCCTCTCCTTTCCCCATGGGATCCCAAAGGAGACAGAATACTAACAAAGCCAGCAGGCTGTCTCATTCCACACTATTGCTCATTTGCAGCTATAATTGGTAGCTGAGGTTGCATTCTGTATGCTGAAACTGTCATACATGAAGGAATATATTTGTTCATTGTGATACCAATATAAATCGGCTAGTTTTCAAATACTGAAAGACCAAACAAGATACCTAACAATAAAATTGCAGCAAAGGAGATACTGTTAAAAAAAATTGCGTTTATTGTAGAGATGCAAAACTGAGGTTGTTAAAACTGCATCTGCTTCTTGCTTTTTAATATCTTGCTATTTAATTCAACTGATTAAACATTTACGTATTCAAACTAACATAAAATACCAAAATTCCTAAGTTTTGACAGGTTGCATTATTCTCATCTGTCAGGGTTAAAGTGATATTGTTAATAATTGGATTTTTTACATTTTCAGTATAATATCTTTAGTGTTTGCAGCTTTGTATTCAAGAAGGGAAGACTTAGTTTCCTGTATGTATCTGCCTCATAGGAAAATTCATGTTGATATCTGTAGTGGTGTGGCTTTTTGGTGTCTTTGAAATAATACTGTATTTTGATTATCTGGAATTCGTTGACAGATTTTGCCATCATTCTATGCATGCTATCAGAATGAGCCCTGCACAGAGGCTAAGAAAATCTGAGTTGAATTCCTAGGGTAGGAAACTGTACTACCACCTTGTTGAACTGTGGTTTCCTCATCTGTCAAATGAGGGGAGCTGGGTAGTTTTTAAGGTTCGCTTCTGAGCTTCTACAATCCATAGTTCAGAAAATTGTCTTGCTGATCACTTACCACTAATAATGAAGACTTGAAAAAGCACTTTTTGGAACAGTTTACTAGGACCAGAATAGAGAAATTTTTAAGTATTGTTATACTTTCTAATTAATCTATGTCAGAGAGGCATTGGAAGTTCCTGAAGTTGTCAGAGTGGTGGGAAGCTGGGTTAGGAGTGAGTAGTGTTGTCAGAGAAATTCATCTAGTCTCCTCACTTGCATTGTCACCTTTACTGGTGCCACTTCAAGCTTAGGCCTGGGGCAAATTGCTCCCTTAATTTACTTTTTTTTTTTTTTTTCCTCAATTTACTCTTACATGAGAAGAATTTATGCTGGCCACAGTTTGGACCCAATTGTCTTTCTAGATAAGTTTTTTGTTTTGTTTTGTGTGTGTGTGTGTGTGTGTGTGTGTGCTACCCTTACCATATAATATTACGTTTTAATCTTTGATTTTTATTTATTTATTTCTGAAGAGAATAAAACCAAACAAAATAAAACAGAATAGAGTCAATCAAAACAGTGAATGTGATACAGGAATTCAAAGCAAGATAATAGGAAATCAGCAATGGTTACTATAATGCCTCTTGTTATCTTCAAAGTAGCTGCCTATCAGTTTTATTCTTTTAGCCATAGTGGTAATTGTGTACACTTTCTTTTGTGAATTTTTTTTTTCTCTTGGGGTGAACAAATTTAAAATTCACAGTAATTCTACTCTGTGCATGGGGTACATCAGTTCTAAAATTGTACTTCCCTTCTTTCCCCCCTCATATTTTAATCTAAAATCAGAAGTTGTCCTTCAGTTAGGATGTTATATTGACTAAATATTATTTTCATACTGCATAAAATGATGGAGCATCCTATGTAAATGATTATTGTTCAGTTCTTCTAGGCTCCATAGTAGCCTTGGTTTTGTAAAAACAAAGAATAAAAGCACAAAAACACGTGAGTGTCATGCCATGGTAGTGTCACACCCAAGTCAGTAGGGTAAGGGGGAAAGAGGATTTTTCCCTATGATGCAATTAAGTGGTAAACATTGATCAGGGTTCTGAATGTCGTACTGATAAATAAAATTTAAGCGTTGGAGTAGTTTAGACATAATGTACCTTAATGATGATTTTTTTCTACTTTTAAGTATATTTTAAATTCACTTTAAAATGTATTTTCTTGACCGATTTCAATTCCAGCTGTAATTCTCTCCACCCCCCATTGGCTGTTAACACTCCTGGGGTTTTATTTATTCTTTTGCTTGCCTCTCTTCCAACATTTTATGGAGCCTAAACTATGTGTTGGTTCTTCTCACCTCTTCTGACTCCGTAGTCTACCTCTTAACCTGTGGGTTGTCCTCTACATGGTGCTTTTCAGTAGATTTTGGTTGAGGGAAGTGATGCTGAAGGTGATTATTTTATGTGATGTTAATTTGTAATTTGAGGGAAAAGTGAGCCTGTCTTTGGATTTTTATTTCAAGCCTTTAATATAGAGCAGAAGCAGAGTGGATTGTTTCTCATGGTGAATCTGAGTTTTGAGATCACCTGTGCAGTTCATTCTTTCCTCAGTTAAAAGTGAATTTTTAGCATGCGTTTCTGAGTTGGAATTTAAGGATGCATACTAACTGGCAGTAAATGAACTTTATGCTTGTGTGCCCAGACTTAGGAAGGAATGCTAGTTGTCTAACTTTTTGCAAGCAGTTCATCCCAGACTGTCATTCCTGGGTGCTGCTGTCTGACCTAGTGCCCATGGCTATACCACATTATATACAGAGTCTGCCCAAAAAATAATGTCTGCATCAGGAAAAGAAAAATTTTGTTTAAATATTTCAATACTAAATTTGTTGAGACATTATGAGATTAATACAAGTTACCTTTGGCCCCTACAGTTATAAGAGGGGCTCAAAGTGGTAGACCTTAGCTTCCAGACATTTATTAGTGTGGTGAACTGCTGAAGTGTGTATACATTATTTTGGTGGACTCTGTTTTAAACATTAAAACCCAGGTGTAGCCAAGTAATTTTGCTTGCTTAATAATTACAGCCCATTGTGGGCCTGTTTTTTCTTTCATTAGTACATGTTCACAGTACATAATAATTACATTCCTTGTGGGGAGTTGGTATGTGTACATAAGACATCTTAATTTTTTTTATATCTGTTTCCTCTCCCTCCCTTCCTGGCTGTATTCCCCACCCCCTCCATTGTTTTCCATTTTCTTTTCTCTCCCTTGCTTTTCCCCTCCCTCCAGCTCTTGATCACCTTCTCAGGAAGATTTATTTCCCTACTTGCTATTATCTAACCTTTATTTTGTTGTTTATATTTTGGATTTCTTGTATGAGAGAAACTGATATTTTGTGGGGCTTTTTTGTAGCTTCTTAGACAACCTTTAGACAGCCTTCAAGTTCAAGGTCACATATTTACCCAATTATCTTTTAAGTTTTCTTCCTGGATCTACCATCTTTTCTTCTTCACATAATTTATAACTCTCCCTAGGAATTAACATGCCATACGCGTTTACTGAGTAACTATTGAGTCTAGAGTGCTTCTCAACATGTTTTCTTTGATTTGGAAAGTTTGTATTATACTTGAGAGAGCATGTTCAGTGTGTGCTTTGCACTTGAACTGCCCTGATCTCTAGAATAGTGCTTTGCTTTTTTAAAAATTTCTTTTTATTTGCTGGAGTTTCATATTTGGCTTACCTGGAAATATCCCTAAAGTATATGGTTCCTTGACAAATGCAAAGAAGAACCCTATTCCACAAATTCTGCTTGAAAAGGAAAAGTTCCTCCTGCCCCTGTCTGCCACATTCTAAACTGACACAATGACCTCTGTCTGCTGTTGCAGCTTTCTTTTTTTCAGGTCTTCAAAAGTAATTTTTTATTTCTATCTGCAGAGTATATGTAATATGGCAAGAGGATTTTTATAAAGCAGATAGATTAAAAATATTTGTGTTTCCTTCATCCTATCAGGAAGAGGATGTTAAAGGGTCTAGAACTTACATGTACTAGAATAGTGATGGCAAACCTATGGCACGCATGCTGTAGTGGGATGTTTGTTATCATTGAAAGCTCCAAAAGGTTCGCCATCAGTGCACTAGACAGTTGGAAGAAATAGATTTTACGGCCATTCCCCTGTGTCATGATGTAGCTGAGGCCATCCCATGACACTCTGTGGTTGCCTGCTTGGACAGTAAGGGATCAACATGAATGCAGCACCTCTTCCAAAGACATTGGGGTTTTTGTAGTTCACAGAATGGTTGATCAAGAACTTTTAAGTTTCTTCCACAGACAGAAGAGATGGTGAAGCCATAGTCAGTTTTATGTGTTCCCAGTCATAGTGACTGCTCCATGTGGTTGTTAATATCCCAAGATTGTTGTCTATAGGGTTTGCCAGAAGTGAGATGGTATATTTTATTTCTTGAATGTGGTTCTCTCCCTATCAGAATGCCCAAACTATGGGAAGTGTTGGCAGATTCATTTGTGGAATTAGCTGTAACTAATATTTGTGTTTCCTTCATCCTATCAGGAAGAGGCTGTTAAAGGGTCTAGAACTTACATGTACTAGAATAGTAACTAGTCATAGTGGATTGCTAGAAAAGGCTTTTATTACCTATTACACAGGTTGGTTGGTTTGTTTGTTTTGTTTCTTGTTAGGTTTTTTTTTTTTTCCTAAGATAAAAGCTTAAAGCAAAGGGAGCAAAATTGAAAATGTAATGTCTAATAGAAGCATTTTCCTATTTGTATGCTAAAGCACAGTCAGTTTTAATCAGTTTTTATTATGGATTTTGGTAGCTGCAAAGAGCTGTTCTGGTTAGGTTAAAGAATGTTGTCTGGAATTTTTTGTTTTTTTTTTTTTTTTTGGTCTATCTCTGACTTTGTTTTGCTTTACAGGACTACAAAGCTAATGAAGACCCAGCATTATTCCAGTCAGTCAAGACCAAGAGAGGCCCTTTGGGACCCAACTGGAAGGTAGTGGATGTTGACCTTTCTGACAAGCGGAGTCTTGGCAACAAAACACTTGACAGGTCCTGAGTTTTGAAGAGCTGGTGATGCTTAAGTGAAAAACAGAAATGGCACAAAAAGTGGTTTTATTTGTGATAAAGACTTATAGCCAGTTGCAGTTGGCCAGCAAGTCTGGACTGCATTAACAAACAGAACAGGGTCAGTCTGTCACTTTCAGCATAATGCTATTCTGATAACTCTTAAAAGAGACCAGTGATTTAGTCCTTTGGGATAGTAACATTCTCTTTTGAGACTTGAAGCAATATAAAAATTCATGTTAAATGAATGTTTAGAGTTTAAAGTTTAGTCTTAGTAAAAACTGAACAGATTCCCTTCACCAAAGCTCATATGCTTGGCCTTTTGATAGTTATATTTTGGAAAGCAGGACACCAGAGAACAATCTGTGGCAAGTAGTTTTTGAATGAAGAATACACCTTTGCTTTATTCATGCAAGTAAGAAAAGCAGTGGCCTGGTGATAGTGTGACTTGCTATAGAAATACAATGCATTTGAAAGACATCTACAATATTAACAAACTCTTAAAGAAAGCTTAAGTGTGGATGGTAAGTTACTGGAGCTGATTTGACAGAAGAGGAGAACATAGAAACCTAAACCTGCCCTGGGCAGATTTTCCACCACAGGGTTTTCTTGGTAACCAGTCTGCTCATGTAGAAGATAGTCTCAGGGTATTGGTAAATGATGTCTAGATGCTAGTTGTCACTTGCAAGTAGAGGGTTACTGTAACACCCCACAGATAATTCATTGATTGGTTGTCCATTATTGTTAGATTTCAGCTAAAGGGAAGAATAAGTCTGACTCTGTTTTACAGGAAATGATTCGTGATTTATTTGTTTTTACATTTGTTCTCTGGGTAGTTCACTTTATAGTCTCCCAACTTAATGATCAGGAATAGAAATTTAATTCCTAGAAAGTGATATGTATCACATATAAATTAAAGAACAGATTCAGTATGCATGATCTAAATTTTTTTTAATAGTTTGTAGAATATCTCCACCCTTTTCCAGATTTCTAGTTGCAGACTCTAAACTCTTGAGTCAGAGGAGATTTAATTCTGGCCTTTTAAATAGCACTGTACCAAGCAGCAGGTCGGCTGGGACTCCTGCAAGGCTGCCATCACTCCTAAAAGGGCATCTTATTCCAGGGAGTACTAACTAGCTGTTGGTGATGCCACATGGAATATTTAAAATTGTAGTGGTTTTGTTTTTAGAAATAATTTATCATTTTTCCAGTTGTATAAGTGCAGGTTTTTTTCAGTCCAGGGATTGAACCCGGTTATCTTGCCTGTTAGGCAAATACTAAGCTACATCTTACCCCATTTTTATTTTTTGTTTTAATTTTTATTTGTTTATTTGTTTTGAGACAGGGCCTTATTTTAATTCGGGCTGGCTTGAACTCACTTTGTGGTCCAGGCGGCTTGAACTCCCAGCAGTCTTCCTATCTCAGCCTCTCAAGTCCTGAGATTACAGGAATGTGCTACCATGCCTGGCTCCTACTTTTAGTTCTATTTTGAGACATGGTCTTGCTAAGTTGCCCAGGCTGGCCTCAAGCTTGGAGTCTTCTTGTCTCATCCTGTACTCTTTTTTTCTTTTTTTTTTCTTCCCCCCTGTATCAGATAATAACAGTACTCTGATAGAATGCTGTCCTGTAGCGATACCTTTCTACTGATGTGCTTGTTGATTGTTCACTTTAGTAAAATGATGCTGGATTTGGGTCCTTTTTGTAAATTGAGTTACTGAATGTCAGTGAATTATCATGAGCTCACAAATAACACGGATAATCAAGAATACCCAATCAATCCATTTATTGCTGTGAAGGGAAATAAAGAATAAGAGAGAGAACAGTTGCTGAGAGTACAACATAACAGAAAATAGGTTCCTGTGGGCTTCAGCTTCATAGCATATTCTGTCAGTGTGTTCAGCAGGCCCTCTTCTGCATAACTGTCCTTATCATGGTATTGCAGGAAGAATGATAGTTGGAGAAAAGTTATGTGGTGGTTAGACAAGAAGGAAGGTGAAGTTATGCTCTAGACCTATTCACATGGGGATATATAGAAGAGTGATCTTGTGTAAGTGCTGGCTGGTAGGTATACGTCAGTGGTGGTGAACCTATGGGATGTGTGCTGCAGCAGGCTGTTATCAATGACACTCTAAAAGGCTATCACTGGTGCAAGTGTATAGCCTCTTCGTAAATAAGGCTGTGAGTCATCTCACCCATATGCTTCAACAGAAGGCTGCTACCTTACCAGTGCACTTTGCAAATATGCTCAAAATCAAGGGCCAATCCCTTGATCTTCTTGTTCTGTTCTTGTTTTAAACCCAGGGTCTCCTTTGTTTTAACCATGCGATTTACTACTACACCCGTAGCCCCTATGATCTTTTTGAAACATTTCCTTACTTATCCCGTGGAGGTATTTTCCTTCTCAGTTATTGCACTATTTATGGCCTATGTTCTGTAGAGTAGATGGGAAAAAATGCAAGGTACTGTACAAGGTCACATTTAATCTTCCCTGCCTTCCTGTGGGACAGGTACAGCTGCTTTGTTTTATCAGTGAGAAGCATGATTTCACAAACACAGGCAATGATTGTAGGAGAAGCTGCATGGTGCCTGCCACTTCAGTAGCACCTTATCCAGTGTTACTCAGAGGTAGGCGAGAAGTGGTGTAGCAGAGTTTGACTCTTAAACTGGTGACTGCCAGTGTACCAGTCTGTACCTTTTAGGCCATGTTGCATCACTGCAGTTGTGTGAAACAACGCAAATGCTGAAACTTAGATACCTCCAACTCTGAGCCCGTTTCCACGTCTCTTAAAGGAACATTAGTAACTACCTCAAAAAGTGGTTATGAGGATTAAATGAAATAAAAGTAGGTTCCCAGGGCAGAGGAAGTGCTCAGTATATATGTTTTGTCATCATTGTACTTTTGTCTTTGAAAATAATTATTCAGCTTTCATCATGTCTTGGAGTTGATGAGATCTGTAAATATGCTACTCTATTTATGACAGTTACTTTTTTAAAATCTCTGTCTACTATCAAGTAGTTCCTCTCATTCTAGCATCTAATCGCTATTATACCTGTTACAGATGTCATATTTCACCTGTTCTTACCCCTTGTGGGTGTATGTGTCTAATAAGTGCCAGACATAGAGGGCCATATATATAGTTCAGAGAGCCTGCTCTAGCAGGAGATGGTGTGGCTGGAAATAAGGCATGTTTCCTTTTTTCCACATCAGTTAAGAGTATAGACTTTATTTGCTTGCCTGCTCTCCCTCGCCCCCTTCCCCGCCACTGTGACATGATACATATTTGTTTTTGTTTTTCTTTTTTTAAATTACAGACTCAGATGCAGGCTTGGTTAGATGTTCATTTTTCTTCTGAAAAAAGAATTTTAAAAATCTGAGCACATGAGTCACGTTTTGTTACTTAGCGTTCAACACTTGATTAAGTGACTGTGTGTATAGTAATATGAGAGCGATTTATAACCTGATTAAGATTTTTGCTTCAGGGCAGAATTGTGGGTTTCTGATGCATGTGAATATCTTGTTTTTCTACAGCATCATATATACATATGTGCTTGTGTGTGTGTACATATGTATACATGTTTTCACTTGCTTTATGTTCAGTGGCTTTGTGTATGTGCTGCAGCACTGACTTAAGTACCTAGTCTGATGATAGATCTAAAACGTTTCACATATGGATTCTCTTTAGTATTCCAGTTTGCCTTCTCTGATCTGGGTGAGAAGTTGTCATCTTAACAAATTGAAACACTACCTTTGAAGATTATGGTGTCATTTTAATCCTATGGCAAGGTCTCATTTTTTTTCTCCATTTAAGCCAGACACTTCATGAAGACTTAAGCTTCCATGCCTACGTATGTATAATAGTAAGTAGGCCTCAGAAGGCCTTTGTGGGAGACTTTGCCAAAGCATCTGTCCTTTATAGTGCTCAACAAGCCTTGGAAATCTTAGCCAGTGCTCTGAACCTTTTATTAAAAGGGAATCAGGTCAAATAAATTGATTCAGAAATTATGGTGTTTATTTTTTTATTATCTTTATATGGTATCTGCTTTTTAATCATAAAAGCACATCCTATTTGTCCTGTTAGCTTTGTCTGAACACAAACCCTAGCAGTTGGAGTCCGACCTTTCAGTCTGTTGTGTTGTTCACTTATTTAGTCACACTGTAGATTTATTCTAGTGAGGACCATGGCCTTAGGGACATTCTGTGTCTTCCAGACCAGAGAGGATGGCCACTTTTTTGAGTTATAAAGACACTTAATTTGTTTCTTGCCATGGTATCAAGAATTCCTTCTCTTTTTACTCCACATCTGTGAAAAGTTGATGGTAGCCTTGGTTGTCAGAGGGTTAAGATAAAGAAACTACAAGCCTGTTGGCTGAGGGTAGGAATAGTGAAAGTAGGCATTAGGAAGAAGTTGAAAACCAGCTGTGGAAAGCTCTTTTGAAATAGAGATTGGCAGCAAAGAGACCCAAAAACTCAAGTGGCTCAAGAGAAGTGTCCTTTCCTGGTAGCCATCCTATCAGGATGACTGATGGTCCTGTTTTCTCCTAATCTAGACATGTCTGTGAGACCTGGAGAGGATGTGGAAGGCATGTGCTCCCTCCCTATAATCTCACCTTTGAAACCCTGTAGTAGGTGGCATAAAGAGGCTTAATAATAATTACTTTCTGGCTAGGTTACGTTTTGGATTATGTGTAACAAAGCAAATATGCAAATCTGGGTGAGCTTTGTTTTGTTTTTGAGTTCTTTGGTGACTTGAGTTTTGTTCATTTTTTAAAAATTGTGCATTTAGTACTTAGTATATATTATACTCTTGCATCCTCCTATAGAAGACACCAGCTGGGAATTTAGCTCAGTGGTGTAAGTGCCTGCCTGGCTGGCAGGCGTGAGGTTGTAAGTTTGATCCCCGGTACCAAAAAAAAAAGTAAAAAGACACCAAACAAGTCATTTTGTGTCTTTCAAGAAGCTGAGTACCCAAAGACATATGATTCATTCTGGCAATGTTGTGGCTGTGGAATATCTCTGTTCTCAGACAGAGCTGCAGGAGTCAGGCCCGGATGAATGGAAATATCTTACCTGGCTTCCAGAAGTAACCTTGGCAGAGTGGGCGTCTTGCACAGTTCCTTCCTGACACTGTCAGGTATACTTATGTCTTCATAAGTTCCACTTGAGTATGAACTTGTGGTTTCATTTGTACATTGTTCATCTGTGGTAAGTGAACACTCATAAAGCACACATCATAGTTGTGATTAGTAAAATGGATGTGTACTGTACAAAAATTGAGTTGTGAAAACATGGAAAATCTGACTGCTTATCCTTTCATGGGCATACATTAGCCTGTCTGAACTTTATTTTGTCTGTTTTTGTAAAAATGGTTTAACTTATGGTCAAACATTTTGAATTTTTATCTCAGGTGTATTATTTTGAACATGCCCCACTTGTCCAAGGCAGGTGGGTATCTCCTGCCTCTAAACTTCTCTAAAGTCTTATGGTTGCTGTGCTTATGGCACTTGGTGTGTTCTGAGCCTGGTTGGTGGCTTATGTGTTCACTTTGTCTTCTTTTTCTTATTCCTGTCTTCTGAATTTTAAACCGTAGGTTCTGTGTCTTCCTTCCCCTGATAATCAGCTATTCAGTGTAGGTCTGTCTAAACAACTAGTGAAGTAAATATCTGATTAAACTAAGTTGAGAGAATGGCTGTGAGTTAGAGAATAGGACTTTATTTGAAATTTTAGTATATAGACTTCACATATATTCTATAATCATGCATTGATACTTATTGGTGCACACACAGTTGGCAGCCCTGGTGTAGTTTGTTTGTTTTTAACTTTCTTAGGAAAGTGTGTTGGAAACTTAATTAGAAAATCAGCCACTGGATTTAAGTATTTAGATTACCTAAAATTGAAAAATTAATATATGGAGTATGAACCGTAAAGAAACTGTTTTGTCTTTGCAAAGTATTAACTCAGGTTAAATGTAAAATGTTCTGTTCCATGTTCATCGCAACATATTTTTCAATGAGAAAAAATGTATGGAAATCTAACGTGTCTCATGAGACTGAGAGCACTACATTTTTAGAAAATGAGTTTCTAGAATTCCATTGGATTCTTTTTTTGTTTCTCTTACATTTGTATATATTTGTCACAGATTCAAGAAACTAATTCTTATGAATAGCATGGGCGGATTGCTTACCGTTTAGTTAAGACTGCATTTGTTTAGTTATGTTTGTGTGGCTCTAGTATGCATTACTCCCCTGTAGGCCTCATCCACATACCTTAATGTAACCTAATACGCGTTGTTAAATTAGAAACATGATTTGAGTTTGGGAGCTTCATTTATAGTTAGTAACATGAAATATAAGGAATTCAGTGAGTATACAAACTATTTAAATATAATTTTGGAAGCATTTCACAACTAAGACTTGCTGTATTGCAGATAAACTTTAAATTATGTGGAAGAAGTCATATAATTTGAGTTCCTGTTAGCCCATAAGTCTCGTTACAGAATTCCCGATGGCTCTTTTTGTAGCTAACCAGTCTTTACCTTCTTTTTAAAATTGTCCTTTTAAATTTACAAGCTTTACTCTGTATGTAAAACTGATTGATCAGCAAAATAATTTTGTTTGTTTTTAGATTAACAGTCTGCCTAGGTTAGGAAAGTTTTGGAGTTATTTGGAAAAGATCTTAAATAAGATTTTGGCTAGATCTGTGTTTGTTTTTGTTGTTGTTGTTATTGTTTGCGTGTTTTCAAGTGGAATCTCTCTGTGTTGCTCAGACTGGTCTCAGATTCCTGGGCTCAGATGATTTTCCTGCCTCAGCCTCTTCAGTAGTTGGGACCGCAGGTATATTCCACACCTGGCATGTTTTGAAGGTGTTTTTTTTTGTTGTTGTTTTCCAATGAACAGGAAAGAATCAGAAAAACAAAATTGTATTATTTAAGGCCAAAGAGGACTTTGCCTTGTCCCAGGCTGTGAGCCTCCTGAGGAGTGGGCACACATGCAGGGACTTGGTTTCTGTAGGATCCCAAGTATTTATTCCATTGAGATTTTTCACATTTCAAAGGTACACATTTCTTCATGAGAATGTTCCAGATAATCCTGAACGATTAATCACATTTTAGTTTGTATATACTTTGTGATTTCTTTTAGGAAAAATTAAGCATAAACTGGACTAAAGTTGTCTAATAAAGATCTTAATTCAGATATTAGCTTGATTTTGTTTAGGTTTGATTTATTAAGACATCAAAAAAGAATCAAAAATTTTTTAGATTGTTTATAGTCAAAGAAGAATGAAGATTTGAAATAGTGCCCGGACAATTTAGGGCAAAGCAAATGTTTGTCCAAAATACGTGACTAAGGGCCAAAATGTTTCTAGAGTCATTTTGTATAAAGCATTGGGTTCCCCATACCCTTGATGATAAAATATGTGAGTTTTGAAAATAAGGAATTGTACCCAAAAGAAAACAAAAATTAATTGTATTTCCATAATTTAATTACTACTATTTGGGTACAATTTCTGTAGCTTATTTTGTATAAAAAATGTTTATACTATATATAGATACCTATTCGTATTGTTACCCCCGCCCCTGTTCTTCAGAGATGGTTTTTAATGGCTGTGCATATAATAGCCCATTGTTTGAAAGGCTTGTAAAGTATTTGCACCACTGGTGGTGGTGGGGTTTAAGGTTAATAAGAAGTATAGGTTTTTGCTGATAGAAATAAATCTATGGCGTTGCTGTTTCCTTTCCTGATAAATAGGCTACATGTCCGAAAGTGGAATTATCAGGTTACAGGTGTATGGTAAGATATGAGCAGCTTTAGGAATTTTTATTAAATAGTATCAAATTTCACCCCAGAAGGATGGTGCCAAAGGATTCTTTAAGACTTTGCTTACCATATTTAGCACTTTCAGAGTTTCTGTTATATCATCTAGTATGGAGAATTTTAAAGCCCCCTCCTTAATTTAATCACTGGTTTAAAAACCATAGCTCAAATTAAAACTGATTCCTAAATGTCATTTTTAGAATTGGGTAAGATCTTAAATATCATACGCATGTTGTTAATAATTGAAGAAAAAATGTTTGTGGGCAGCTTTCTTCTGAGACTGTTTTTAAGATTATGTTTCTGTAATTCACTTTCTGTGATACTATAGAGAATAGGTCAGGAAATAAAAGCAGGAGGCTGTGTGCTATTTGTTTGTCTTTTAGTTGGTTTACAGATTCTTCCCTGAAAGGTTTTTTTGTTGTGTTGTTTTTTAGTAATCATAATAAATGGAAAACAAAAAGCAGATTGAGAATGAGTATACAGCTTAGATCTGGGGAGATAGCTTAGAGAACTGGTTCTTATTGTCTCATTGCTTAATTTTTAGAATATATTTTATAGGCCAGTGTTACTTTATAAATTACCAGTATTGATTTGAGCACTTTGCCAGTCAGTATAGAGCATGTGAGAAACTTAGTTAATTGCTGAAGTCATATGTGCACTCTTCCCTTGGAGCTCAAGTTTGGTAGAAATGTGTTTGTGATACATTTAGCTTACTCCTTTAATTAAAACCATGCTTCAGTCTCAGTTTTTATAGAATTGTGGGAAAATTCTGGAGTTGGTATTCTAACCAGAAATGCCCAAGGTTTGCTTGGGGGGCAAGGTGCCCAATCATTCAGTGTTTTAGAATGAAGCTATAGCAGCTCACAGGTACAGTTACCTGAGCAATCCGAAAGGTGTCTTAGGGATAATCAGTGGTGTGGTGAGGTACTCAGCCATAGAGGAATTTGAGCCTGGGTAGGTGGGCTGGGGGTTATTTTGTTAAACCTCGGCATATTGTAGAAGAAAATACAAAATTATAGGAAGTTTTAGGATAAACCTTGAATGTAAAGGCCATGTGTTTACCATCTATGGCCCTCATTCCAGCCAAGCCATGGAGTTGCTAAATTCACTCACTCCTGCTCTTTTAAGGTTTTGCTTCAGTGGAGGATGACAAAACCTGATACGTAGAACATAGCCTCCAGAATTTCAAGGTCCAGAGAGGTTAGGGATTCTGCCCAGGTTACAAAGGAGCACTCTGTAAAACAGGAACTACAACCCAAGTCTTGTTACTCTTTGTCTGGAGCTTCTGCTTGGCAACACTGTTTCACAATTTAAGTGCCATACTGTGTATATACTCAAATTGTGTTGCTAAGGAGGGTCTTCAGGAGCACTCACTGGATTAGAAAATACCACAGCATTGATTCACTGCTTACTGAAAGAAATGATCTGTGAAGGATCCACCGTGTCATCGTTTCAATAAAACTAGGTCTTTAGAAGCCAGCTATGTGTGTGGAGGGCCGGTTGACCTCTTCCACACATAGGAGCCCAACTTAGTGCCAAGGGCCTGCAAGTCAGAGAAAGGGGGTTAGATGTTAGTATATGATCTTTAGCCCAGGGTGATAGCATCCACAATAGGAGAATGTCCCCTCTGGAAGAGATTATTGGCACCAAGGGCAGCACTGATGTTTTATCATTATGTTTATACATAATTACATTCTTCTCTTGAGCTATTTTTATGTCTCTTGACCATACCCAGCATATTGAGGTATAAATGGTGCCCATTCAACACTTACTAGATTAAACTTACTCCATAAATTATAGAATAATGTGCATATGTGTTTATGCATTAGAATTCTGTGAAATTTTCACATTGGAACTCTGTCTAATGGAGGGGCTCATGAAAAAAAAAAGTGAAGCCTGCTACAGTCTTCTTTTTATACAAGACTTAACGTGCAGAAGGATGATGTGTGAAGATATTTTCATTTAAAGGCTTGCTGGTATTACCTTATTGATTGAACCTCTGTAACTTGGGTCATTATTCAGAATTTGAAATGTTATTTCAAAACAGATGTCCTAAGAAAAAATCAGTCAGTCATATGGGACTCTATAGAACTTTTGGTCCTGCTAATGATACTAAGATAGGATTTTTTTCATACTATATATCCTTAAATTCATTTAAGTCTCAGATATCGTAACCATTTGAGGAAAATGTGGTCTGATTTTGCATAAATGAGCAAAAATCTTGAAGTTTTACAGGATGACCTAGAAATTCAAGCTAGGCATGGAGGTCTATGCTTGTAATCCTAGCACTCTGTAGGCTGATGCAGGAGGATTGCAAGTTCAGGCCCAGCCCTGGCAACTTGGACACTTAGATTCTGTCTAAAAACAAAAAAAGATCTGTAGCTCAGTGCAAGCACCCTGGATTCAATCCCCGGCACCAGAAACTCATCATTTCTTGAATTTGTGTGTATGGGTTGCAAGGATCTTTGCTCACACACAACTCACTGAAAGTGGGATATGCAAGTTGAAGCTGAAGGAAGTGACAGTGTGTGTACAGTGTGACCAGTAATGATATCCCGGACATGATGTGGAGAGCTGGGAATAGTGATGGAAAAAGGAAGAGCTCTTCTGCAAGACTTTGTCCATCCTGAGGATATAGTTCTTACAAACAGGCCCCCATAGTGTATGGGCTTTCTACTCTTATGTGGGAATTCAGTTAAAATTGTATGCTGATTCAAAGTGTTAAATGTGATTGTTATTAAAGAATATGAAGAGAGAAAACTAACATGGAGTAAGTCCTTGAGTTTTTTCAAGTATATATGGATTACACACATTGCCTTATTTAGTCCTCAGGGACAGTCCTAAGATGATGGGCAGCGGGAGGCAGCGGGGGGTGGGGCACTAGGTTTTGTTGTTGTTGATTGTGTTAGAAGCACACCAACATTAGTGCTTAGCATTCATGAATTGCCTTTTTTTTTTTTTTTTAAACTACAGTCTGCCTCTACATTCTGTCGTTCTCTCATGCATGCCTTTCGTGCTAGACTGTGAGCTTCTGGAGGCAGGATTTTTTTGCCTGTTTGTTTCTTGCTCCCAGTCTGCCCTGGCCTTTTCTGGGTAGGCTCAGGAGGTTTGGATCTCATTCTTGTATCATCTTGGAAGTGACCCCATCTGCTGTGTGGGTATGCAGTGAAAATATTATTCCTTCCTGTGAGTACACGTGCTTGTGTATTGCTCTCACTAAAGTAGGGCCTACCCTCACAAGTTATACAGAAATCATCCGTAATACTGCAGGATGCGATTCCTGTCCTGCTTCAATGATGAAAAGTTAAACTATTGGAAAAGCTCATGGAACAGTGGACACTATCACTTGCATTCAGCACTTGTTGACAGTCTGCTGTGCTTCTCCCTCCCCTCTTTTTCCTTTCTTACTTTCCACACAGATGCATATTTTAAAATTTTGGGGCAAAACCTAAAAATTTAGAGTACATTTTTGTACTCTGAACCTAGGATGCTATTTATTACTACAGTTTCTAATTGCTTCTTTTTTGTCATCTTCTAAAAATAAATTGCAGACATTATATTTTGTGTTCGCAGTGTCTTTTAATCTAGATCGTCCCTCCAGTTCTCCTGTCTTTTTTTAAAAAAGTATTTTTCCTTGTTTTTCCAAACATGACTTGATTTGATTCTCTAACTACACCATTTAAATTATGAGGGGTAAGCATTTGTGGAAATTAAAAGTTGTTTATATAGGATTTGTCTTATATACTTGGTAATTATAGATAACTTTTAATACTATATCAGTTTTCATTTCCCCCTTCTATTGAAAATACCTCTGTTCAGTAACAGTGCCACTCTACTTGGTAATGTTTGAAGACACAGAAAACTAAACTTACTGTCATTTTTTATTGTTACTTTACCACATCCACAGTGGAAATATGATAATGGTGTTAGGAGAATCCTTCCATATTAAAGGCTTACTATTAATATGATGTGAGTAGAGTTTGGTATTTAATAAGAAATCCGAATACTATCATTTGAGGCAGAGCTTCACACCTGTAAGTAAACTTTAGAGGTAAGAAGTAACTTGGTCTGTGGAAGGAGGGTTTGCAACAGGGAAATGCCACTGCTTTTGGTAAAATGATTCTGAATTTCCATATGTCTGAATTTAAACACATGAGCCTCTAATTTTCTTCATTGTGTCTGTGAGATGTTACACAACAGTCACTGTTAATCAAAGCATACATATTTAAGTCACGATTTCTCCTTTTTGATTTTACTTATCTAGAAGGAGCTGGCAAACAATCCCGACTGTCCTCAAATGTGTGCTTATAAGCTGGTGACCATCAAATTCAAGTGGTGGGGGCTACAAAACAAAGTAGAAAACTTCATCCAGAAGGTAAAATCTGTTCAAAATGTGATCTAAATTTGGGTTAAGATTTGAGATACATACTAATGGGAAATTTTCTATTACTTTTTTTCTCCTTGATGAGATGAAAATTATTTTTGCTATATAGTTCATTTCTGCTTTTTAAAAACCTCTGGAAACAGCAGAGACTGATGCTGAAAGAGGTTTTAAGGGGCTTCCTTTGGGGAAATCCATAGCAGTTTTTTATTTAAGGTAGTTTCCTGATAGATTGCCTGGCACTTGTGTAAAGAGCACTTTCCATGTACAGCATGTCCCCAGCCTGGTCCTGGCTGGATAGAGAGGGCAACCTTTGCTTGCCGAAGGCTTCCCTTACCTCTTTACCAGTACTTTGACTGCCCCCCATCTCTGTGACATCACCTTGTCGTGTTGGGTGGCTTCTATGTAGGTTTTCACTGAAGATGAATGTACTCTGAATTATGGTGATATGATCTTAGGGTTCACATTCACACTGCCTTTTCTTATGTCTTCTTTATTAAAGTGAAAGTGAGAGGCTATCAGATCTAGGAAGAGAGGAGAATTGCAGTTGTATAAATGGATGTGGTTATAATAGAGTGCTTTTCAGCATGCACAAGCCTCTGGTTCGATTCCTAGCACTATAAAAACAACAAAAATAAAAATTTGTGTGGTTATAAACACACAAGGGGTGTGGGAAGTTTCCTTGGTGTTTACTTTTCCTGCAATATCAGTATTCAGTTATCATTATAAAGAAGCGCCCACTCTGTCTCTGATTCCCACAGCTTGTTGGGACTATATTTCACTATAGCATTTCTACTTTTATACTGTAGCTACTGGAACATTTGAAAAGAAAAGGACCCCAAAGAGCTGGGAACCTTGCTTATTCTTGGGGCTGCTTGTGCTTGGCCCATGGTAGGCACTCTAAATATTGGCTTCATTCCTCTTGAATCAATACAGTTGTGATAAATAGAAGTCACGTGTGATTGATGAAATCCTTTCTTTTCATGAAAAAGTTAAAAGTTGAAGTTTGTCCAGAAGTGCTCACTGTTTGTGTGCTTTTTTCTTATGGGAAAATTGAGTACAACTTAAATAATTTAGAAATTAAAGCTCCTGTTTGTATTTATAATTATATGTATTGTAGTGACAGTAACATGTAGCACAGAAAACTTAATGAAGTGTGTATGTGTGTGATACCCAGTTGTTACTTTAGTAAGACATCTTTATCCTGAAGAACCCAGGGCTATTTTCTTTCAACCTGTTACTATATTCCACCTCATGATGTTCCTTCGACATGCAAAGAGGTGAAGAATGGCAGTGTTAATTTCATAGTGGAAAAAAATCTAGTTGTCCTTTGCCCATTGACATTTAGAAAAGGTAAAAATAGATCGGATCCAACAGTAGTATGTTAGATCAGATTGTGCACTCCATAGTTTTTTAGTTTCTACTAGATCGTTACACCTTTGTCAGGGGAGATTACTTCCCATTTCATAGAGAAAGTGTTCATGTTGCTGTACAAAATTATAATAAGATGGAATTAAGATTTCCACTAATTCATGTAGAGTTCTCTTTTCAAATGAACCATGTGTAAATTTTATGAGTTGAGACATATAAAGTTAATATGTCATTGATCTTAGGCTTTTGCCATCTTATGCTGCTTTTCTTCTTTGTTTTTAAAGCAAGAAAAAAGGATATTTACAAACTTTCATCGCCAGCTTTTTTGTTGGATTGACAAGTGGATTGATCTGACAATGGAAGACATTAGGAGAATGGAAGATGAGACTCAGAAAGAACTAGAAACAGTAAGACTTGCCTTTCTATAGGACTTCTGTCATTTCCCTTCTTTCTAAAACTATTCATGCTTAGGGAGTATAGGCTTAGAATTAGGTATAGTGTTATCAAAAACTATTCCTTCATCTTTTTATCTTCATCAGAATAGTTTTTTAGACATTAGTAATCTCTTGACATGTACTGATTTCTCTTTTGTTGAGAATTTATTATCTGTAAAATGTTGAGTGGTTTTGTATGCCTTCTGATACGTTAGTTTCCTGAGATGGTACCTGGTTCACAGTTCTTGTAGACTCATTTTATCAGACTACGGTGTCTTTGGCTAAGTAAGTCTTAGCTCCCTCCACTGAAGACAGGGTAAGGCTAATATTATCACTAATCCTAGAAATGCCTTCTCCTTTCCCCATCTACTGGTGAATTCTTTTTTCCTTGCAAGTTTTAGGCAGGTTTGAGTGATTCCCTGGCAGAAGGCCAGTGTGCCCCCAGCTGCTCCCTGCTGCCAGTGGGCAGGCTCTGCAACCATTGGGCATCTCACCTCTCAAGGATGGATTCTTCCTTGGCCGCCTCTTGCATGTGTCTGGTTTTGTTTTTGCCCTGGGCCACGCTTTTTTGTAGTTGGCAGTGAGTGGGCAAAGGAACCCAAACCATGTCCATGGCTCATGAGTAGTTTCTGTGCAGTCACCTCTTGTCCTGCCAGCAGGCCCACCTCTGGAAACCCTGCAGGTGTGTCTGGCAGATGCCCCCATAAGAGGCAGGCACTCCATTTAAACACTGGAGAGCGGCAGTGAGTCAGATTCTGTGGCACAGAAGGAAATGTGTTTCTCTAGCACATTGCATTGTAAAGACTCTGTGTCTAAAATAGCTTACTTTTGGTGATTGCAGCAGGTCTGCTTCTAATTAGCTTTATACAAACCTTCTGAGAGGAGTAGGGCATATTTTCTTTATAAGGCAATAAAATGTTTTAACCTTATCTTATACATAAAGTAAACTGTAGGCAGACTTCGATTTATGAATGGATTGTACCCCAGATTTTTTTTCAGTTGATTGTTTGGAATTTGGAACATAGTTTCTCATAGAGATAACATTTTAAATGGGGGTTTGCTTTCTAAACCAGCCAGTAGAAAACCTCCTTGGCCCCAGTTTCTCATACTAATGGTAGAACTCCCAAGTTCTGGATCTTTAGACCAGGATGATAGAATGGCAAGTGTGGAAGATCTTCCTTCACTCCCTTATGTTTAGGCTGGCATGGATATTTGGACAGGATCATAAGTACATTCTACCTTTCTTTCCATGCTTCTCACCCACTTCAGTTTCCTTTCTCAATGGTCAGGTGCCCTTTACTGCCCCTAAGAATTCACCCCTCTCGCCAGGCCATCGAGAGGAATCGTTTTTCTCCTGCCCTGCGTAGTTTGCTCCCTCAAAGCAGCTGATGTTCATTGCACAGAAGAGTAGCTGCCTCGTTACCCATATTAACACTAAGCACGTGGCATAGCATAGCATTGCCATTTTCAACAAGGATTTACTAACACCAAGAGGAAACAAGAATCAGATTTGTTTTTATTGGTCCAAACCCTCAGAAAGAACCCTTCTCTTGTTTGTTTTTTGGCCAAAAAACTGTCACATAGAATATTCACCTTGACCAGTCAACTTGCATATAGCCTTCTATGGTGTGGCTCTAAGCTCTGCCTGTGTCTCAACCCCTTAGATGGAACTTGGCTGATACCTGTTCTTTCCCTACTCTCAGTGTTTTCTCAGGTTCTCAGTCAGGAGGTTCCTGAGCACACCACTGTCCGTGTCTACTACCCACACAGGCACACATGCATGCACATGCAGGTGGTGTCTCTTGTTCCCACTTGTGGCAGTGAGCCTGCAGACTCAGCACCTTCTCCATATGAGTCAGTTGTGAGTTGGAACCTGTACTTGAGAAGGAGTTATAAGATAGACAGGAAATTACACAGAATTTAAAAACCCAATTTATGGAACTGGGGATATAGCTCATCAGCACAGCGCCTGCCTGGCAAGCGCACAATTATGAGTTTGATTCTAATACCAAAAATAAATAAATACAAACTCAATTTATTAGTATCATCATTCTTGGATCCTCTCATGGCTCAAACTGACTAATTCTTCATGAAGTGGTATAATTCTGTCAGGGCTTGAGGGCAGGTCATAGCGATTTCATTGTTTAATATGTCAAAAACATTTTGTGACAGATTTCAGCATTGGATGCTGATCATCTTAATATTAAACCCTACTTAAGTCAAGTCATTGGGAAGTGCTTTATTCCTCTGGCATTGCTGCTGCTTCAAGCATCTTCAGATCTGTACTCGTCTCTAGACTGTGTCCAGGAACACTCTGGAAGCACCCACCTTCTGAAGGAGATCTAATGCTTTAACTCCTACTCCTTCAGAAACTTATCCAGGCATTGAGGTCTTGTTTCCCTATACCTGCTGGAAGAATTTGACCCAGTTGATGCTCTTAATTCACAAACATTTTAACAATTGGCTTTCTTGTTTCCGGGTATGGTGGTGCACACCTGTAATCCCAGCACTTGGGAGACTGACACAGGGGGATTGCTGCGAGTTCAAGGCCAGCCTGGGCTACATAGTGAGTTCAAAGCCAGCCAGAACTACATAGCGAGACCGTTTCAAAAAACAAACAAACAAACAAATGGCTTTCTTTCTCTCAAATGGGTCTTGGCTCTGGGAATAAGGCCTAGTATCTGGAGAGGTTGGGCCCAAGTGGAGCATCCTTGCCTGTGGTTCCTTAGAGACCTGATGGGGTTAGACCTGTCTACTGAATGGGTTGGTGGCATCATTCCTGTTCTCAGCTGACACTTTCCCAGGTAGGAGGGAGAGGGGATGTTTATAAATGGGTTCATTGCATTTATTTCTTCTCTGTCTCTTGATTTTCCCATTGAATTTTTTTTTTACTTGTCTGTAGAGTATTACAAATGCCTGGCTTTTTCTTTGCATCATTTCATTCTCCATTGTTCGCCATATATTATTCCTTTGCTTGCTTCTTTCTTTCAGTCTTTCTCTTCTATAACCTTCCTTCAATGGACTGTGAGAGACATGGTCTTAAGATGAGCAGAGGTGACCACCCCTTATGGTTTAGGAACTGTGAAACTGTGAGCCAGACCTTTGTGCTTTTTTTCACACTGTATTGGCAAACAGTTCTTTTATCTATTGGTGACTTTGGTAATTCCAAATCAACCTGTAGGTATTTGTTTCTTAGATACAAAAGTATATCTGTGTTTTCTGTGGTATGTAAGGAAAGAAAGCCTTTGAAAGATTATTAGAGGGGCCTCAGTTTAATTCTTCATGTGGATATGGTTATAAATAGGCAGCCATCATTTCATAATGTCTTCTGGGTCTTTTTTCTCCCCTTGCTTTACTAACTCCTACTCAGAGATTGATTTCAGCAGCTCATGATTTTATTTTACATTTAGATGCGTAAGAAGGGTTCCGTCCGAGGCACTTCGGCTGCTGATGCCTAGATGAGTCCCCTGTAGGGTCAGAGACAATATCAAACTGTGTAAGTGAAGACCTGGGTAAAAAGAATGTTTAAAAACCTGTACCTTTCTGGTGATGGGAAGTTAACTTGCTGAACACAGAGGGTATAAGTGTTAAACAAGATTTTATTTTTAGAATTTAAAAGATAGATATTTTAGAAATTTACAATGAGTATTTGAGTTCTTCTATGACAATTGTTTCTGTGGAACAGGTTAAATATAGTAATCCCTGGCCAGTTTTTGGTGTTAATGGGCTAGAAATTGGCTGCCTGTGGACTTGTTCGTCATGTAGCACTGTCCTGGAAGCTGGCTCAGTTTTTGTTAGTTAACTAACCTGTCCCTTAGTAAAGCCAGGATATAGTAAGAGCCAGCCTCAGTAATTCACTTGGGGTGAACTTTTTGTCTATGCACCACAAAGTCTTTATGTTTAATCTTTATTTAATTTGCAGTTAGTTTTTACTTTGTTTTTTAACTTACAGTATAAAACATTTCTGTGGTCATATTTCTCTGACACACACTTACCCGCCCAATTAACAGATTTCTGTAGATGGGAAAAGAGTATCAAAATCTACCCCACATACTGAAACTAGTGTGGGTAAACAAAAGTGTACATTACACAGCCATAACTTGTAAATACTGAATTATGTTCATTAAGAGAAAGAACAGTATGTAGCACTCCATTGTGTTTCTCTGCTGTTCCATTGTGGGTTTTTTGCTGCCCATGAGCTACTTGCTCTTTAATGGTTGAATGTGAGGTAAACATGTTCAGTTTTCTGCAAATAAGAATGAACTGACTTCCGAGATTTCTCCAAAGCTTACTCTCTAAACTCAGTGTTCATTTAAATTTTTTTAATTGTTCTTTTTATTAATTTCCAAGTTTTTATGATTTATTTCTGCTTATAATTTATTTTTCACACTGATGAAAGAAAATGTTATTAGACCAAAGAGACTAAAATATGAAGGTACAATAGTTGGGATACATTTTCTGCCAAAAGTTCTGCCACATCAAGAGATTTTTTCCTGGAGAATGTGTATGACAAGCTGCTATCTAACGTTTTCTTTGTCTCTATATTTTAACACATTTTGTACTTTGACTTTTTTTACAGTTACGTAATCAAGGTCAAGTGAGGGGAACAAGTGCAGCCAGTGACGAGTGAAGAAGAATCTGACCAGTATCTTGCAGTGTTGACGTTTCCAACGTGTCCTTGTGATGACATACACACATGCACAGGTTCCCAGCCACGTGTGTATATGTGTGTGTGTGTTTGTAGCTGTATATAGAAGGCATGTAGAGCTACAGATCCAGATACACACATGTGTGTATATATGTACATACAGACATACTGAGGGATTAGTACAATTTCTCCAAAGTACTGTACCTATCTTGAGCAAGAATGCAAAAGAAAATATTTTCAATATATGTACCTGGAACAGATTTTAATAATTATCAGAGTAATACCATTAATGGACAAATTGATTGCAGTGTGATACTAGCTGGTATGTTTCATAAATGTCTTGTGGACCAATATATATATATATATATATAACATTTTGTTTTTCTTCTGTTCTTTTAAATCAGTCTCTTACAAATTTTTATTTTAGTCCCATAAGCAACAGACTCCCACAGAAAGATTTCTTCAAAATTTTTTGGTATTCGAATGAATCTGGAATGTAAACTCAATGTATTTATAGCTATTTATTTCTGGACAGTCATTATCTTCCAGCCAAATTGGGCGATATCTGTTAAGAGTAAAGTTACAGGCTAGTTTTTACTACTTTGCTCTGAGGGAGAAATCCTTTTAGAAGAGTTTTCTGATTTTTATTGGATTTTTGTATTTTAAATTTCAAGTATTTTTCTACATCAAATCTAGCAAAGATGGAGAAGATGGTTCGTGATTTGTAATAAGCACTAGAAAATTTCCAGACTTCTGTTAGACAAAAAAATTAACAAAGGTGTTAATCTTAAGGGTATTGTAGGCCACATGGGAAAATTGGAAGTATAGCATTTCAGAAATGACTGTTTTCTACAGTTGCAGCATAAAAACTATGCAAATGGTCTAGATTCCTAGTAACTTTTACAGGAGGATGCAGTGATAACATTTCATTCTTTTCCTGCTGCAGTATACTTCAGTGGGGGAGATGCTGACTCTGAGATAGGAATAGTGTGAGATGCAGCACAGGATTTGACTGCGTACTGTAGGAGGCCCTATGAGGGGCCAGTGGCCTTCTAACTTCTGGATGTGCTCTTTAGTAGGATGTCAGAGAATACATCCTGCATAGGTGTCATGAAAATGCTTGTTAGAAGTTGCTGCCACATTTTTCTTTTTCTTTTTGTTTTTTTTAAAGAAGGGACAGCAGCTGGATAAGATTTTTATCAGCTTTCTCTGTCTGAATGTACTTTTTCTCCTGTCAGTCTCGGAAGCTTGAGTAGAATGATATTGTTGAAGCCTTCAGGTCACAAACTGTCTTCTTTAACTTTCCGGCCTTTCTAAAACACGCCAAACCCTGCAGTCCAATCACATTAGTAATCTGATTTGCTGACAGTCCTGCCTTCCTTGCTCCCTCATTTTCCCACATGTCCTGTGTCCCCACTGGAGTGATGGCAGTGAATGGGACAGTGATGTTTATGATCACTGCTGCATTGTGATATGCTGTTGTCTTCAGCAACAAATCCCACATTTCCTGTGTCCTCCGTGTACTCAGGATGAAGACTGATGTTTACTTTTTGGGCACTGTTGTAAGATAGGTTTTGTCAAAGCATTGTCATTTTGCAAAGTGGTTCAAGGAAGATCATTGCTAATTTTGTGGATTAGAGTCTAGCCCTCTTCTTTTAATGAACCTAAGTCTCACTGGCATCTGTAGTCTCACTGGGAGCTTGGGCACACATAAAAATGAGTGCCCAGCACATGGATTTTAATGTTTTTCTAACAATTGTGGAGATTTGAGGGGATGTGTGGTGAATGTAAAATACCTAGTTGACTTGGCAGTCTCTCATGTAAATTACCGTAAAACAGTAAATGAAATTTAAACAAAAAATAAATTTGATCACAAAATGCCATTTGTGTACTTGAGTGGTTGTTTCTCTGGTGTCACATCTGGCTCAGAACACTGTGGACCACTTCTCTGCTACATTTTCAAGAATTCTCTTAATTTGTGGCACTCCCACCCTGGGGAAAGTAAAGTTGGTTTGTTTTGTTTTGTAATTACAAACTTATTCTTGAACTGTAGCTATGCTACCCCTTAAGTTATGTTTGGTTTTGTAAATAATTGTGTCTTTAAAAGCCAAGTGGTGAGTTAAGAGTGTATATCGTTAGTCTTAGGTTTTTAAACATTATTTTGAGAGGGAGAAGTATGAAAAATCTATGATAGTTTAAAAATTACTCCTAGATTTTGCCTTTAGATTCTGGTCTTTTCAAGACTGTGGCTTTGGTTTGGGATTAATTTTCCCTTACCTTTTCAGAATGTTGTCACTTCTATTGTTTTGCAGATGTAATACATAGTCTTACAGTTTCAGCATACTTTTTAAAGCTACTCAGTGTTAGAAAAGGTGGCCAGCTGTATGAATGGATTCAATGTATACTGTATTTCCAGGGTGGCTGGGGTTTGTTTTTTGGGGTAAGCATCTTATATTGTATTTCAGACTTGCAGTTTGCTGACAGTCATTAATGCCCTTAGCAGCCTGAGAGTTTTATACACCTAGCACTTGGGTCTTGCTGGAGGATCTAGGAAAAGTGAAAACAGTCATAAAATCCAGTTGAGGAGGCAGACCTATGAGCAGATAAACCTCAAATCAGTATGATCCTCACAATTCGAGTGGAGAGTTGATTGAGATTGAGTGAACATTAGGCACCATCCTCATTGTACAGAGAAAAGCAAAAGTCCAGGCCATCAACTCTTGGACCAATGCTGGTCAGCATCTCCAGGCTATGCCTGCCTCCTGCCTGAGTGTTGAACTGCTTAGAGCTGTCACGCCCAGGGGTGAGACTGTAAGACACTGTATTACTCTTAACAAATTTTAGGCCTCCTCAGTGTAATTTCTTCCTTGTTTTGTTCATTTGACCACCTTCCTCCTAATGAATCTAAGATCATTTGCCTTTCTGTTGCCTTTCAGCTGTCTTTCAGCTTGCTAAAGTTTTAAAGTTTCAAGCCTTTCCTCCTCCAAAAATCCTGTCTCAGAATAAGTGAGAGGCATCTGCTAACATTTGTTTTGTCTGTCTCCTCTTAGCAGTAAGTTACAAGGGCACAGTGTGGGATTCCTTGTTAATGCCCATTTGGAAGGAGAGTGTTCTTTGTTCTTACCCCTCAGATCTGATCTCATTAGAGCAACAGAATGTTTGAGATGGAGCCTCAGTGGCTCCAGATGGGCTTTTCTAGGTCTGGCTTACTGGAGATTTTAGAGTGTAAGACTTGGCATGATTCTGAGGGAGGGAGAGTGCTGGAACTCAGGTTTAGATGCTCTGCTGAGCTTGGAGTGACTACTGTCAACAGGGAGTGCTTCCCAAGAACCCTGCCAGTGTCACTTGGATTATGTTTCTGACTTAGAAATAGTAAGCAGCTGCAGTGGGTTCCTTCAGAACTAGTTTTCCAACTGGTTTCATTGGGTAAGTAGAAGTTGTAGCTATCCTTAAGAAGTCCCAAGGCCAGGCAAAGGATAAAGCAGTACACACCAGCCTAACACCAGCCCTGTTGCTGTTCATCCCTTGCTTCCATTTGATGCCACTGTGTTGAATGTTCATTTGGTCCCCCTTCCCTGTTCCTTTAAGATAGCCCACGCTCCCTAGAAAGAGTTGTAATCTCATCTGAGGAGCTATTGCTTCATGGCTTCCTCATTCACATTTTTCTCCTCCACTGAGTTAAATTGTGAATTAATATGGCCCCTGAATGAAAACAGAGTGAAAAAAGAATGTCATCATTTCAGTCAGGCTCTCATTGTCTGAAAACTGGGTCTTTGGGATTCCCATGTCTTGAGTGATAGTTCTGTTGTGCTAGATAGTTCTGTTGTGAAGCTGATGTGTAAAATTCAGCCTGTGTAAACCAGTGAGTGGTTCTCTATCCTGGTTCTACCTTGAAGTCTTGTGGAGAGCCTTTAAAAACACTTGCCTACCGGTCATCTTTCTGTGGCTTGAGATCAGCATGTACCCTTTTCCACAGTTAGGGAGAGGTTAGGATTCCTGTGCTCTTTTTCTGGAAAATGATTGAGAGGGCCACATTCTCTCCGGGTAATCAGATTTATATCCATTCTTCAGAGCCTCGTGCCAAATGCTGTCTGCAGGATGGCTCCTTTAACTTGGAGGATTTGCTCTGCAGCATTCTGCATCCCTTGTTTGGCTCTTACAGACTGGACACTTTGGTTGATAGATGTCATCTTTAAATCTCTACTATGTTCTGTCCCATGTTAACTTGAACACTCCTCAGGGGCAAGTGTCATAGTTGTACCCCAAAGTCACCTCCCTCGTAGAAACTTTGACTTTGAACCTGTATCATCTTGTCCATATATCTGCCAGTCCTGTGCCGAGGGACTAAGGTCCCTTTCGTGTCCTGAAGTTTGAGCAAGGGGGTCAATGAGGTCTCATTTCTGCCTTCAGAGGATTAAAGCTGCAAACTAACTACAGCTGGTGTAATTCTGATAGCTGAAGGTACAGAATATGATAAGAGAACAGACAAGGGAGCTCCAGGCCCACAGTTTCTTCCTCACTTTGTAGACACCTGAACTGGAAGTTTCAGAGACCCTTCCAAAAAAAGAAGCCTTAAACTCCTTTTAGTTCTTTGTCCTCCAGAATGCACTGTTGTCCCATCAGTGACCACATCACTGGCCTCCAAGCCAGAAATTCTGCTTGGTCCTTGAGTCTTTAAAGTATCCCTAGTGAAATCCCTGCCCCTTTGTACGTGCTGGCCTAGGCTATGCGCTGACCATTGTCCTGTCTTACACACAGGTCCTCAAACTCCCTATTAAAGGCTAAGCAGTAAGTATTTTTGGTTTGGGCAGCCCTGTTGTCTTAGAGCTCTTCAGTTTTTCCCTTGTAATGCAAAAACATCCCAAAGGCAGTAAATTAGAAAGAAGTGTGTCAGTTCCAATAAAACTTGAAGTAGACAGTGGGCTAGCTTTGACTGGTGAGTTCATATGTAGTTTGTCAATCCCTTACATGGGTCATTGCTTGCATAGCCTTAACCAGGCTCTGGCATAGTTAACTTTGGGTAACATGCCTGATGGTGCTGGGTCCTGCTGGAATATCTACATGGCTCCCTGAGTCCCAAGAGACATTGGTCTTTTAGTGTAGCAGCCAAAGGCAGTGACTGCTACAAGCCTCATCTTGCCATTAGTGCGATAGAGCCAGTGATGCTCACCTGCCTCCTGGCCTTACGCGAGGTAGTTGCAGGTGACAAGAGTTCAGCTGGTTTCTCTGCTACCCTGTGTCTATATTGTCCTCCAAAGAAAGGCTTTAAACATCTGATTTCCAGCATGCACAATGAGCATTGAAAGGTAGAACTAGGACATGCTGATGGGAGCTATTGACATATGAAATATAATGAAGATAATGCTGGTTAAACTCTTCTCATTTGGCATATTGTCTCTGTCTGTTGTCCAGAAAATACCATCTGTAGCTGTTAAACTAAATGTTGTATTCATGGAAAGGTTTGTAGGTGTCTTATACCTTTTATATAATTTAAGGTTAGTTCTCTAGATGCCACTGCTGATTTGGTAACCTGGGGTTGGCTTCATGGCTCCTGATGTGGCACTGGAAGGCTAAGTCATTGCCTAGAAAATTGGCTGAGTTTCCCTGAGTCAGTGCTACTCAACCTTGGGTTGAATCTGCTTATTCCTTGGATTTTTGAGAAGAAGTAAAGCACTGTGACGTGCCTCTGCCTTGTTGATCCCTTATATATTCTGACACCACCTGCTCAATCAGTTGATAGCAGAATTGCCTTGCACTCCAGACAGGGAGGGTCATGAAGTGGAACGAAGGAGTGGCTTACAGTGTTTATTAATGTATGTGCTAAACAGAAGCTTTGCCTCTGGGCATCCCACTGCAGGCTGGCTCCCTGCAGCCGTGATAGCTGTTCTCTCAGCACCACCCGTACTTTCCCATGGCCTGTGGAGCCTTGAAACAACTTCTCAGCCTACCAGGTGCCATCACCCCGGTGTGTCCTTTCAGGAGAAGACCAGACCAAGAAAGCTGCACAAGCTATTCATTTCTTTAGTTGAGTAGTCCTCAAGCTTTTCTGCAAAGGATTAGATAGTAAATAATTGGGCTTGTGGGCCACAGAGTCTAGGTTGTAGCTCCTTAGCTCTGGTTCTGCGGAATGGAAAGTAACATTACTTATTACATAAGTGAGTTGACATGGCTATGTCAGTAAACTGTATTCAAAGAGGAAGCAGACTGAATTGGCCTAACAGCCATAGTTTGCCAGTGCCTTGTAAGGGTCTTTCCACAGTTTATCAGATTGCAAAAACAATACTAATGCCCACCAACACTTAGTAGTACCTACCGTGTATCAGGCACTCTTCCAAGCATAGCTCATAACCAGCCTTGTTGAATGTTCACAGCCACCCATGTGGTGGGTGCTGTTCCCCATTTGAAGAGACCAAGGCCCAGGTTAGTATAGTTCACCTCAGTTATACACTGAAGGTGGTAGAGCCAGGGCTGTTACACGGGGGTTTCCCCAGAGTCACTCAAAACCCCTGCTCCTCCAGCCCCCATCCCAGAACTGCAGCGCTCCACGCCTGAGGCATTGACTAAGGGTGGTGTGAGCAACTGTAATAAAGGTTCTCTTTGAGACCATGTGTTCTTGCACACCAAGGAACAAGCAAACATCCATGACTGATTCTTCCCAGAGTTAAGAGCCAAGGAAATACTTCTTAGACCATTAGTTGCAGTGTCAGGGAGCTCCCAGGTTGGATTCTCCCTCCAGCAGAGGCCACCTCTTCAGGCAGGTCTTCCTGTGCTATGATTTTGTATCGGTGCCCTGAGACACAAGGGGTTCTGGTTCTCTCAGACCCAAGCCTTCCATTTTAAGTGCCCTGGAAGTACTTAGGGGGAAGGGTTCCAAGGGAATTGTAAGATACATTAACCAAAATGGACAATGGCTGCAGCATGGAGGAGAAAAAATAAGCACCGTATCTGGCAAGAAAGGTAGATTCCCCTTACCCCTGAATTGTCTTTGATTGACTATTTTGGGGCTCTCAATCGAAAGTGGCGCAGAGAAAATGAGAGTGAGAGAGATGAGGAGGCCTTTAATGCAGAGGGCATGGGAGAGCTTTAGGGGAGGTGGGGGCAGTGTAGAAACTCAACAAGAACAAAGGAGTGTAGTTACCTTTATCAACTTTGGCTGGGGGTGGAGTTTGGGAAGTGGGCAAAATGACGTATTAACAGCTGATTTGAAGGAGCATCTGCCTGTGTAAAGCAGGAGACAGATTTACTGCAGTCTGGAGGTGGAGGCATGGGGGGTTGTGGAGTCTTGGGATTGGAGAGGGCTTGGTGCATGCGCAAAAAGGGAGGAGGCGGTTTATCTCTGGAATGAGAAGGGGAGCACGAATGAGGAGAGCACGGAGGTTACTCTTGGTGACTTAAGTTGTTTCTCTGGGTCCAGTACCAAGTTGGGCGGATGTCGTGTTACAAATAGCTAAGCCCCAGGCTAGCAGAATTGATCAGTCTTTACTGCTTTTGCTTTACAAGAGAATCTTATTTAAAACTCCTTGTAATGCACAGGGCCTCACGGACAGTTTCCTGTACGTGACTGCCTTCTCTTGCTGGGATGAGGTTGTTCAGTTCGGCATCTGGTGGCCCATGAGCTCAGTCCTCTTCCTAGACACATGCCAGAAATCTGAAGGGGGCAATTTCAGGATTCCTCCCAGCTCCTTGCAGCCTGGCAGCTCAGATTTTCCACTTGTGTAATTGAGGTCAGAGCCGGCATTTCTGCTGGCAAGCTCCCTACACATCAGTGCCGGGCCTCAACCGGGGGCTTCTCCCACTTGCCCTGGAATTCATTCCTCACATAGGTCCTCCCTCCCCTCAGGCTGTGCACGAGCCCCACATCACCCAGTTGGGGGGTGGCTTCTTGGGGACTTGGACAGCCTGACTCCACCCTAGCTGTGGGCCACCAAGATGCGATGGCAGCCCTTGTATTTGCTCAAGCCTTTGCGGGAGCAGGGTAGAGATGTCTGGGCCGGCAAGGAACAGCAGGATTACTGTTGCTTGTGAACAGCGTTGCCTCCCTTCCTTGTCAGTGTATCCAGAAATGTGCTCAGCAATCCTGACTGATCGTTTTACAATGAATACAGCTGCTCTCTGTGCACACCGGACTAGGGGACTTTGGCATCTTGTACCTGCATTTCAAGCCTGCCACCCCCACTTAGTAGCAGCTCCACTTACTAAAGCCTCGGCCTCTCTGAGCTTCACAGTGTAAGTCTGGGTAATCACACCATCATGGAATGTGACTGTGTGACAAGAAAAGTATACGTAATATATGCATAAAAACCTTTACAACATTGCATTTATCCCTTGGCTGGTCTATTAGTAAGCTGGGGTGACCTGCCATCCCATCTTGCCCAGGAAATGGGATTCAGATCAGTCTTTCATGCTAAAACCAGCATGGGCCTGGGTGAACTGGGGCAGTTGGTCATCCTATTGTGAACTCAAATGTCAGCATTCTTTAAGCCAGTGGCCTCTCAAAACAGATTCAAAAGTTAAATCAACAGTGTGTAGGACATCAACCATGTTGTTTTGTAAACTGGTGTTCCACAACCAACTGCCTAGTTCCTCTGTCTTCAGGCCTAGTAGGGCACAGAAAGGTTCAAAGCTGGGGGAAGGGTTGGGTATGTGGAAGCTCACCTCCAATGAGGTATTGGCCAGCAGGTGTCCAGCAGCACTTCACGCGGGCAGGCTGACCCTGAGCAAATCTCAACTGCACAGCAGCGCATCGTTCCACCGAGATGCTATCCTGGCACTGGGCATATCAGCCTTCCTCTCCTGGAGGATAAGAAGCTGTTCCAGCTGAATGGACTGAGAAGACCCTCACGGAAAGGAAAGCGTGTCCTGTCATCCCATCTCGGCTGTCTGAGATGGCGAAGCACTGTGCGTTGTCCCGGGTACCCTCCATCCTTGCCTAGTTGTTGCCCCTTCAGACTGCAGAAACGGGCCTTATTCTAGGTTCTCCGACATCAAAGCCCCTTACCTTCCTCTGTTCTTCCTTTGATCTCAGCCCAAAGGCCATATCCTTAAAGATCCCTGCACTGGCAACTAGTGCAGCATCCATACTCGGGGCTGCCACCCCAGCCAGCCAAGGAACTCTGTGAGGTAGATACCAAGAATGTTGGTGGTACTGGTCCCTGTGTCCTTGGGCTAACCCACACAGAGCAGCTAGGCAGCTTGCCTGCCATCATCAGCCATTCTCCTGACCCTGCCTGCAGCATAACCCAGGCCCTCGCCAAGTAAGAGCCACTTCACCTCTACTCTCTCCCATCCTTTGTGAGGAAATACTTCTGTTTTATGCTTAACTCTGCTTCTCATTTCTCTCGTGTTATCTTAATGAATTAACTGGGTCCCCATCATTCCCCTGGCCCCCTGCAGTTTATGAGCTGTACTGCAATATCTGCGATCTTAGTCAACCCCACACAGTTGTTGTGCTGGTTCCTATTACAGTAATTGGCATAAACTTTATTCTTTTGCAAAGAGATTTTTTGGCCCGCTGAGACTGCATAACCATCTGCCATAAATTGAGACTAGTATGGCTTATTTTGGTGAATGCAAAATTGGATCCCATTCTTTACTCTGTGGCTTGATTCAACTTCCAGATGGTTAATCCACATGAAGTAATAGGAATGCACCACAGCTCTGCTTAGCTGAAGATGGAGACGTAATATTTATTTGCTGATGTGGAGGTCTCCAAACGCTGCCCTGTCGGGATGTCAGTGTATAACACAGCAGCACAAAAATGTCAGCTCGTTCCACAGGAGCGACGGCATTCCTCCCAGTTGCCATGGGGGACCCCTGGGTGTCTTTTTTTTTTTTTTTTTTTTGTCTGCCCTTGACCTAATCTCAAGAGGTTTTGTTCTCTCTTGGGCTGTTTCTTATCAGCTACGTCTGCCCATGTAGCCGGCTTCACATCTGCTTTGACTTTAGTGCCTGTGACATTTTCATTAATAGTTCCCCAAGGTTGAGCCTTTATTCCAAATATCCTGCAGCTCACAGAAACCTTAGTTCAGCTGTGCCCGGCTGGAGGCTGCTGGGAAATTGGGCCCCAGGATACCCACAGGCTTGGACATCTCCACCCTGTTGAGCTAATCCATCCTTTTTAATTTTAACTTCTCCTCAAGCTCACCTGCTGTGTACTGGGAGGCACAGAAGCAGATCTAGTTTGGTGCAGAATTGGGGTCTTGCTCCCCAAGTGGTGCTTTCATTCTGTGGAGTCTCAGCTCCCCCATAGTGTGAAATGCCTTGCCTTCTGCTAGCCAGTCTGTCCCCTGTACTCCTGGACCTCAGCCTGATGCAGAGAAGACTGAGTCTCAGGGCTTCCTCTGCACCTGTCCTGCCCTTTTGACTAACTGCATCAAAACTACATGGGGAGCATGTTAAAACTGCAAACTCCCAGTTCTTGGGGTTTCAGCTGCACCAGTTCACCCAGAGTTACCCTGGTTCTAGCATTGTAAGTCCCACCTCCTGATGAACCCTTCGGATCAGGGCAAACAAGGATAGTTACCCTGCATGGGCAGGCCCTGCCTACCACTGATCTGGAGGATAAGAACATAGGGCTCAGGAGCTGTGGAGCCGAGGAGCTGTGTTTTGGTTAAGGTTCTGTGGGTCATTCTGATAGACTCTTGAATTTGGGAACCCTATTAGCAAGCCATTAGTGCCTTCAAGGACTGTGACATCTCGTGTGTGCCTGGCTCACAGTGGACAGAGAACAATTGGCATGGAATTAGTACACAATGCCATCATTTACTTACAGGGTTTGTTTCTTCAGGAAACAGTTCTCTGTTTTCAGTTCCAAGCTCTGCCTGGCTGTCCTACAGTCACCACTGAGAAAAGCCTGGAAGGAGGACTGATTGGGTACAGGGAAATATTCATGGTAGACGTGACCCATGCCTATTTATTTCCTACATATGTTTCCAAAGTTTTGGGGTGGACTTGATTAGAAATTAGATTAAGGAAATTTTAGTACTGTGAGAATTAGATGTGGGCTTTTTTTTTTTTTTTTTTAGAATGAAAACCTTGAAATTTTCCAGAATGGAACAAATAAGGAATTATCTAAAAATTCTAAAATGGAATAGACTGAGACCACAAACAAGCTATGGGATTGCTATTTCTTCCTTAATATCATGGGAGCTTTGGCAGGTAGCAAGAATAAGAGTCTGGCCCCTTATAGCTGATTAAGGAAGCCCAACATGCTTTGGTGCTTTCAGATGTTTAAAAAATCCCCAGCTCTCCAGGTGTGCACATGACTCAAGTGTGAAGTCTTTAGGTTGGGCAGTGGGAACCAGCACCTGGGGAAATTGGCCAAGTCATGGGGAAGGAGTGGTTTCTACAGGATCCCAGCACCATGCTCTTCTGTTCCTTAAGCTGTACAGGGCTAACGAGGGAATGACAATATCCTATCACCTGCGCTTAGCCCCAAGCTTTATTCCTATTGCCTTAGGTCTGCCTGTCCCAGTCATGTCTGTATAGTTCAGGTGGAAAGACCTCATTCTTGTGTGTTGTGACTTTAACGTGGGTAGACACAAAGAATTATTTGTATGAGTTTTTCCTGCCCATGGAATGTTGCAGTTGGTTCCACATACTCCCTGGGGTCATCCTGTTAGCAAGAAAGAACAGGAGATAAGCTGAGCTAGCAAGGGAGCCCAGCGTCCATCTCCACTGGCTGTCACCCAACTGTCTCAAACCCACTGGAGTTAGTGGCAGTCAGCAATTAAGTGAATGGATTAACACTTCAGCAACAGGCTGAGCTGTGGGCCTAGGTGAGCTGGAGATCTGGCTCCACCACCCACCCCCAGCTCTGCAGCTGGGTCAGGTATGCCGTTCATGCCCGGCATCAGCAGATCCTGTTGGCTCCACCTTCAGAATCTGTCCAGATCTAGTGTTTTTCATAATTTCTTTTCCCCTGTAGCAACAAATCTAACCCAGCCAGTCACCATCCTCTCCCTGCGTTGTTGCTCCAAAGTTTCCTGCCTGGACTCTCTCCTCTCCCAGGGAACCCACTGGGTTCCTTTTAGATATCAAACAGGTTGCAGGCTTCTGCTCAAAGGTCTCATGTGAAACAGTGCAGTGGAGATTTCTTAGTGACCCCCTCAGGTCCCTTTCGGTCCTCATCCTCTCCCAACTTTGCCACATTGATTGCAGCTACATTGGCCACCTGCTGGTTACTTGTCCAGCTTACCATGGGCAGGTCCCCTCAGCACTAACTCATCATACTGCCTGGAATGATCTACCAGATCCCTCATGAGTCCCTGCCTCGAATCACATGCTCAAATGTTTCCTCTTCAGGGTCTTCCCTCCCATCTAAGTTCTTCACGGCACTTATCACTGTTGGTGTGTGTGTGTGTGTGTGTTGTCTTCCCACTGGACTAGAAGTTCCATAAAAAGCTCTTGCCAGTAAGCATTTGCAGATGAGTGACTCCACAATTCCTCCCATGTCAGAATAGGCAGCAACTCTCAGTGAACCACACAGTAGTTGCAAAGATCACATAAAATCGAGCAGGGCTGTCCAAATGTAATAATGGCCATTAGTGTCTCCACCCCGGAGCGGTGATTCTGGAGCATTCTGTGTAATTGGAGCACAATTAAGCATATGGCAGTGTTTCCACTGGGTTGTAGATCTGATTCTGAGCTTACTCGACATGGGCTCTGGTTTCTTTTTCCCTGTAACAACAAATCTGGATCCACCATCAGGCGGGCCCTGTGGTCTGGACCACAAGGGAATACTGGGGAATGAGATTCATGCTAACAGGGCTTAATCCTGAGGCATCGGGCTATATATCCAGTGACAATTTCCTGGATTTTGCAGTCAACATAAATAACAGAAAGAGGATTCCCACTGCGTGACGTGGGATGCATCCTGCTGGGCTGGGGCAGGAAGCCGCCCTGCCTGAGCTGTAAGTGACAGGCCAGGCAGGGCCCCCGAGGGTATTGACAGACCACCGCCTGCCATCCCCTCTCACGGGCAACCAGCAGCACTCACTGGCCGGCCTTGCTTGCTCTTCCAGCAGCTCCTGGCCCTCTGTAGAGCACTCAGAGTGACTGGAGGCTCATAGCAGAGGCTGGAGTCAAGGCACTTATTTCCCACCCAGTTCTGCTATGTGGTGTGGCAGATTTCTTTTGGGTGTGTGCAAGTCATGTCTTTCTGACTGGACTGAACTTCCCAGCGGTGAGGCCTGCATGTTAGTGGCCAGCCTGTAGAAATTTGTAAGCCACCTGTAGCCCTGCACTTGTATAGATGACATAATTTAGGAAGGGATGTGTCTTACAGAGCAGGGTGAGAAATGACTTGCATGTCCTTCCACAAGGAAGTGAACAGATGAGAGCAGTTCATAAAATAGAATATTATACAGCAATTAAAAGGAGTGAGCCAAGGCTTGGGGTGTAGCTAAATGGTAGAGCTCTTGTCCGGGACAAGTAAGATCCTGAGTTTGATCTCTGGTATTATCCCCTCTTCTTCCCCCCACCACAAAAAGAATGAGCTGTGGGAATGGTTACCAGCAAGGATGAATCTTACTAATTAATGTTGACAGAGAAAAGAAAGTTGCAGGTAAACCACAGAGGATAGTAATTCTGATGTTCTCTTAAGAGCCATCTATCCAAGGCCATGCTGTTTGTTGTTCCTGGATATACAGAAGGTGACAGACTACTCAGAAGGATGTGACCGCCTTAAATACACAATGGCCCGTGTCTGTGGCAGTGAGGAGCAGAATGTCTGGAGTTGAGGACTACCTGGAATGATAAGATGCCGAGCCACTCAGAGACAAGTGTCCTTGAGGGAATGAATTGATTCCAGTGT
The DNA here is from genome assembly GCA_004363535.1 of Dasyprocta punctata. Taxonomy (NCBI): domain Eukaryota; kingdom Metazoa; phylum Chordata; class Mammalia; order Rodentia; family Dasyproctidae; genus Dasyprocta; species Dasyprocta punctata. The sequence continues at coordinate 100,167 of RJWM01004111.1, forward strand.
ACCCGCCAGTTAAAAACAAGCAAGGCTCCTGCTGTCTCCCAGCCTGCACTGTGGCGCAACCTGGTCAAGCAGCCCATGAGCCACAGTTGGGCTCCCCAGTGAGTCCCCAGAACAACACCTGTTCTAAAACAGTCACATCTACTCAAGAGGCTAAAGCCAGGGGATCCAGAGTTTGAGGTCAGCTTGGGTAACTTAGGAGACCCTGTCTCAAAATAAAGGACTGGGAAGGTATTGGAGCACTTGCCTAGCATGTGCGAGGCCCTGGGGTCAATCTTGAGCACTGCAAAAACCTGTTCAATTCATAGGACCTTTGCATTCATAAAACCCATGTTTAGGCTGAGTGTTCCTTGTTTAAAATGTGTGAGACTAGCAGTGTTTCATAGTTTTTCAAATTTTGGAATAAACATATAGACTGTCCTGACTTTGAACATCCATATTTGGAAATTATCAAATCCAAACTGCTCCAAAATCCAAAACTCTTTGAGTACTGACATGATGCTCAAACACTTGGGTTTTGGAGCATTCAGATTTTGGATTTTCAGATTAGGGATTCTCAGCTTGTGCTCAGAGAGCTTTCTCAGCCAGCAAATACAAACACCCATTCTCTCGTTCATTCTCCCCTCCCCCGCGAGCTTCTGTGTAACCCTCAATGTATGTGGGACAGTGTTGTGTCTACTTATTCTTGTGTCTCAGAGGCCTGTTGTCCTCCATAACTAAACTTCTTTAGTTCTTGTTTTCTCTCTATCTGGCCCCACTGGTCTGGAACACTACAAGCTCTACTAGATGGGATCCAGATGTGAAAGCAAGGTAGTTCCTCCCCGCATGAGGCTTGCAGTTCACTCTCCTCCCTTCTTCAGGCAGGTCAGTAAGTGGAAAACAGGACTGGAGGCGGAGAAAAGGGGTCCCCAAGCAGGAGGAGAGTGCTGACCCAAGTAGGAGGTTTTGTAGAAGCCTAGACAGCCGGCTGTGTGTGCAGAGGGTGGGCAGAAGGGAGAGGAGGTGGGACCCAGACTTACGAGAGACCACAGGAAAGCCAGGAAGGTGGCACTCTGTTACGAGAAAGGGGCTCTGTTCCCCCTAGAGCCATCTACCCAAGTGCACGCAGTTTGTTGTTCCTAGATACACAGTGAAAGGTGGCAGGCCTTTTACTGTGAGACCTCTGAGATGAGACTACATTAAATCCACAGTGGCCCATGTCTGTGACAGCAAGGAGGGAAAAGTCTGAAGTTCTCAAGGATCCAGTTGTGCGGGTTGGGGTGAAGGAGGGCTCTGACTCAGAGTCCACACAGGTTGAGACAATTAGGGGGATAATTCAGGATGAATCATTTTGGTGGAGGCCAGAAGGAGGGTGTCGGGTGGGTGTGGTCCTCTTCATCATAATTGCTGCAGACTCCTGCCTCTCTCTGACGTGGCACTAAGCTAAACAATCCGCAGCTGAGTCTCCTCTTGCTGTGTGGCAGTAACAGCAAATCTCCCTGAACCTGACACCAGGTGACCTGGGAGCAGGAAGGAGGGCCTAGGTGAGCTATAACCCTGTGCCTGTCCGCAGTACCGTCCCGATTTGGGGTTGGGATATCGCTGGCATAAAGTGCTTGCCTAGCATGTGTGAGGCCCAGAGTATCGACCTCAGCCTTAGAAATAATAATGTCCTCATGTAGGTTTGGTGATGTGGCACAGCAATAGAGCATTTGCCTAGCATGTGTCTTGGGTTCCATCCTTAGCACTGCAGAAATAATGAAAGTCCTAATCTAGAAAACAGGAATTATGTCATAACCCATCAGTTCCAATACGCATTGTGGGCACATGCCTATAATCCCAGCACTTTGGGTGGGGAGGGGGTCGCTAAGGCAGGAGAATCACAAGTTCAAGTCCAATGTGGGGAACTCAGTGAGATCCTATCTCAAAAAAAAAAAAAAAAAAATTAAAAGGACTGGAGATGTAGCTTAGTGCAAAGGACCTATGTTCAATTCCCAGTAAAGGGGTGGGGGAACTCTTCACATTATCTTATCTCTAAAAGTGAACTGGGCTATGACTTACAACCGACAGTTGTAAGATGTGGTTAGCTATGATGATAAGGGGAAAACAGAAGAAGGATCACTTTCTGGAGGGCTTCCTCTGAACCAGTACAGTTTCCATGACCCTCACGATCCAGTCCTCTCAGTAACAGTAGAAGATGGGTACCAATTTCGTGCCCTCTTTGAGGATGCAGAAACCTAAGTTTCAAGGGTGATTTACACACCGATTCTGGTCATGGCCAGTAGTAAGGAACACAAATTGTTGAGAGAGTTCTGAAACCTCTGCACTCATCTGGTCTTTGAAAAGGTAGCATATTTAAATTTTCAGCTTGGCACCTGACATGTGGTTGGTGCTTGTTTGCTCTGCCTTTCCAGGCTGTCTCTGTTCAGAGTGCAGGCACGAGGATGCCCAAGATGTCTGTGCTGCCCAGCAGACTGGATGGATGGACAGGTGGACTTTCTGTCACCGGTGCCCTGCCCACACCTCCTAGTCACCCCAGAGGTTACCTGCTCACAGCCCCTGTGCGCTCTGGCTAGGTGAGCCAGCTGCTGGCTGGAAGGACTCCACCCCATCCCAGGAAAGACTTAGCCAAAAAGGGCTAGATGCTGGTGGGTAAAGAAATGCCCCAGCTCCCAGGTCCCTCCAGTGAGGCAACCAAGATGTAATTCACAGTGTCCTGAGGTCCCCAGCAGCCTGCACCTCCATTTCCCCACAATGTAACCTCTTCCCTTCTGGCTATATTTTCTCTTCTTGCTTTCCTGCTCCTGACTCCATTTCCTGGGAACACCTGCCAAAGGGCTGACCCCAAATCCTTGCCTTAGACTATGCTTTTGAAGAAACAGAGTGAGGGATGAGTGAAGTACCTTTCAGTCTGACTGCTTGATGCCAGCCGAGGTGGGGGGCAGCAACCAGAGGAATTGGGTGATCACACTGGAGACCCACAGGAGGATGAGTGGTCAGGCCCTGAGATAACTGTTACCAAGATGCCAGCTGTCAGTGCTCAATCCTGCAGGCAGTGGTGGCTAAACTCGTGGGTCTGTGGAGGCCACAGGTCAGAGCCAAGGTGGCCAGAAGATGAACCAAACGATCACCCCCTTCCATGTGCATGGTCAGGCTGGCTGTGGGCAAGGCCTCTGCCAGCTCAGCAGATACTGACAAGTCGCTGTTACTGCAGCTGTAGAGACGGCCTTGAGCTCGGGGTCAGGTCCACCTGGACTCTTCCAGACTCTGTGGGTCACAGCCTGGTTCTGAGCCTTACTTTGCTCCTCTGGAGCCAGGCGGGGGCAGTAAGAGTCCCCCTGTCACAGGTGCCTGGAGGACTCTGAAATAGCATGCACACAGTGCTTCATGGAGAGCCTGAGCACGGGACAGAGCCCTGCTGGGCTGAGTGAAGGCACAGAGTCTGTTGCCAGGATTGGGAGTCACCACTGTCTGACTCCATCTCCTTTTAACTCCTGGATGCAGGGTGGGGGAGTAGCCTTACCATGGAAGTGCTCTAAAACTTTAAAGAGATGAGGTCCAAGTAGCTTAGTCAGTGTGCACTGGCCTCCTTGAAAAAGTTAGGTGCTCTTTAAAATTCATTCATTCATTCATTCTCTCATTCATTCGAGATGAGGCCTTGTATTGTCGCCCACACTGGTCTTGAACTCCTGGGCTCAATGTATTCTTCCACCTCAGTCTCCCAAGTAGCTTCAGCTAACTGGTGCATGCCATCACACCCATCTCCACCAAAATTTTATTTTATTCCACGAACACTTTATACTGCTACATAGATTTTTGTTGTTGTTTTTGTGGTTTTTTTTTTTTTTCCTTCCACAGGACCTTTGTGTGTGCTGTTACTACTGCCAGGAATGCCATATCCTCTTTTGGCTTTGTGACCACTCCCCCACATCATTGTCTCTCCCTTTAGTTTGTCAAATCCACTGTGTCTTTTTTGTCCACATTACCTACTCTACTTCCACACACAGATTGTGGCTCACAATCAAAGCTCAATCAATGTTGAATGAATTGTGGATCTGGGGCTTGTGTATCCTGAAAACTCCTAAAGAATTAAATAAAGGAAAGAATTTGAACCTGGTATGGGTGAGGAAGAGAATTAAGGTCATTTTGGCCAGAGGACAAGGCACATTTGGGGTCAGGTGAGGCTGTATTCAGAGCCCAGCTCTGGCCTTACGAGTTTGATGGTGCTGTCCACGTACAGAGCCTCGGTTTCCTCATCTGCAGATCAGGGAGAATGAATGGTCAGGAAGGGTAAAAATAAAGGCTTCATCAGTGCACAGCATACTTTTTACTTAAATGAAGGGGATCTTTAACCAGCTCAGGACACTCTAAATCTTCCCAGGTGACTGGGACCTGGAGATGTGCTGTAATTAGGAGGCCACACCTACTGGGAAGTCATAGTTGCTGGGTCAGATTTAATTGTGTCCTGAAGAGCAGTTGGCCCTGCTGGGCAGCTGTGACACTTCACTGTGTTTGCTGACCTACAGCTCGGCCGCAGGGACCCAGGGGCCTCCGCTCCCAAGATTCACACAAAGGCTGTGGTGGCGTGGACATTTCTAGACAATTTTTGCCCGTGATGGAGGTGGTTCTGGCTGCTGTTCCTTCTTGGTCTGCAGTGTGGGAATTGTGAGTCAGCTGAAGGCCCTGAATGGTCACTGAAAAGGCCCTGGGTGTGAGACAGGTTCAGGTGGGAGAAGGTGAACAGGATCACAAGGGATCTTTATCTCCAAAGTAAGAGTTACAGTACCTGCAGAATGAGGGGTAAAGGACTTTGGCAAACAGCCTAACGTGTTGCCACCTTGACCACATGACTGTTTCCTTCCACACATATTTCCCACCTTCCTGTCTGTGCATGCATGACTGGTGTGGCTGCAGGCACACCTGTGACCTGCTTTTCCTACTATTTCCCATATTTCTGCATGCTTCTCATACTTCACATTTTTAGTGCTTGTCAACTTGTCT
>RJWM01004112.1:0-105213 GCA_004363535.1 Dasyprocta punctata
CTCCCCCACCCCTTCCCCCTGTCCCCTCTCTTCCGGCCCCTCTTCCCCCTGCTGCTGTGAATATTGTAGTATTTGGTTTTTTGACATCCTTATTTGGGCATAGTCAACTCATTTAAAGTGTTCAGTTTAGTGAGTTTTAGGATATACACAGTTATGTAATCACCTCCATTCTCTAATTTCAGGCCATTATTCCCCGAACATCAATTCACTCTTGCAGGGAACTGGAGTGTTGAGAGAACTCCATTAATCCCTTTGTAGGGCAGGGCCCCTGTCATCTAACCACTTTATGCTAGTCCCCATGGTTTAAAGGTTCCACTTCGGCAACACCCCCACACTGAGACCAGCCCTTCAACACATGAACCTTTAGTGGGGGCACACTCAAACCACACCTCAACCACAGCAGATACTTATTTGACCTATACCACCAAATATTTTTGTTATGGGCTGGGAGCAAAGATCATCTTGATATTTAGAATTACTTTTGGATTGTCATTGGATCTCACAAGTTTAAGTTCAAAAATTAGTGAATGGGTTTGTTAAAAAAAATATATTCTCGGTTGGGTGTGGTGGCACATGCCTGTAATCCCAGCACATGGGAGGCTGAAGCAGGAGGATGGCTGCAAGTTTCAGGCCAGCCTGGGCTACAAAATGAGTTCAAGGCCAACCTGAACTGCATAGTGAAACCATGTCTCAGAAAAACAAAAGTATTCTTAGCTGGGTGTGGTGGTACATGCCTATAATCTCAGCAGTCCAGAGGATGCTGAGGCAGGAGGATGGCCATGAGTTCAAGCCCAGCCTGAACTTTGTGGTGAGACCCTATCTAAAAACATGTATTTTCTCCTGAGAATGAGAGTCTGCATCCAAAGTGCCACTTGTCCCTAAGAAGCCAAGTGATTTCTGTAAAACCTATGACTATTGAGGCATGCTTGATACAAATTTCAATCTCTGCAATTCATTCTCAAAGGATCACCTAAGAAAAAGGAAATACATACTTAGAAACAATAAAAGAAAGTTAGAAGTTAGAAAACAAAGAAAAATGGCCCTCTTATCCAGTAATGAGTCACCACCATCAAATGAACCGAGTTTCCTCCATAAACATGCAAAAGTCCGGATGGTTAGTAATGTTCTTTAAGGAGTAGTTGATTTAGTTAAGAGCAAGAAAAAGGGTGGTATTGTTGAAGTAGATGTAAAAGCAAGCCCTGAGTCCCCTTCTGTTGACTGATCATTTTAATGAGACAATTAGAGAATAATTTAAATTCAAATGCTATTTTCAGCAATTTTGTCATTGTAAAAGAAAAGCTCAGTGATAGTCTTTCCATGTTTTGCAGTATATGATAGCATACACTAAACTGCAAATTCCTAAAATCGCACATATCTCAAAGGTGATGTATGACACAGACCTTTAGAAACAAGTTATGTGGTGATCAGAAAAGGCTTCTGAATCATGTCTCAAAAAATTTGTCAGAGACTCACATCAAAGTGAACCTTTTGTAAAATGGTTGAAACTGGAGGAGAAATCTCTGGGTGATGAAGATGAGACTATTGAGGTGGTGTGTTCAAAGGCTGTCAGGGAATCCAGAGTTGGAACTGTGAAGTATGACAGCACAGATGATAATACTGATGCAGTTTTTTAAAGTGATGAATGCAACTGAGCTTGCAGTATAATGTACTTTTTTTCCTGAATTGTTAGGTGAAAAAGCAGCATTTATGTAGCTAAAGTTAAAGCCCCTGAAATCATGATAAATTGTGTTTTACAAACATTTTACTGTGGTCTGAAATGAAAGCCCAGTGAGTTTATTCACAACAGTGAATAAATGCAGTTTGCTTATATATGGCAATCTCATTCAGGAAAACTAGTTGTGTTATAAAATGTATTTTAGTTATTTTTTATAAAATGTATTTTAGTAATTTTTATTAAAAATTAGATACAAGGAAGCAAGACATGGACCAGTTTTCTGATGTCCTTATTCTTCAGTCCTCCTCTTAATTAAATTTCAATAGCTGAATCCATTGTGGCACTTGCTAAGTATTTGCTGACCACCTGATACTGTATTGGTAGGTTGGCATATTTTTATTTTTATTTGATTTGATTTGTAGTACTCAGCCTTCACATTGAGCTATATCTCAGTCCTTTTCAATTTTTATTTTTTGAGACAGGGTCTCTCTGAGACACTTAAGTTTTCTAAGCTGGGCTCCAACTTGTGGTTCTCCTGCCTTACTCTCCCAGAGTGCCGGGGCAGCAGGTGTGTGTGTGCTACCATGTCCAGCCAATTGGCACTTTTTTTTTTTTTTACAAGATTGGAAAATAAAATTTAAGTGATATTTGACAACATTCTTTTCATTGACTTGACCTAAGGTATTTTGGAAATGAGCACCAATGGATTAAGTGAGATCTAAATTATAGTAGGAATTAGTAGATATACCTTGTACTCAGTAAATCTGGGTTTTGGACTTTGTTGATTCATTGATTGATTGATCGATACATAGATACTAGGAATTGAACTCGGGACCTCAGGCTTGCCAGGCAGATGCTGTGCCGCTGAGCTATATCCCTGGCCCTGGGCTTTTTTTTAAAGCTAGTTTTCAGATGACCAATGGTGCTATAAGTGCAGTCATATTTTTTATTTTTTACAAAAGCTATTGGTTTAATATTTTTTTAAGAAAAATTTGATTTTATTTTAAAGAGACTAACACCAAACAAAATAAAACAGAATAAAACCAATCGAAATAAAGTATTACATATTTCATCTTGCTTATTTTATACGTGCATGTTTTGGGATCATCATAATTGATAAATTGTTTGAGGAGGGTCCTTTAATGTTAAATTTAGATACTTTCCTATTAAGTGTAGATTTTAACTGGAGCCTTGGCTTTTTGCAGTCTCTGATAGAGTATCACAGAGTGTTGCTTCCTAAAATTTGTTAATGCTAGGTGAAGGTATGTGTTCATGTCTGCCTCATGATCATGGAGGACAGGTTACACTATACTGCTCATTTCTGGGGGCTGGCCTGTGTCACTAGGAACTGACTGGAAGGTAATGATTGCTAGGAGCATAGGTGCATGAAAAGCTGAATTTTTTTTTTAATGTGTGAACTGTTTGCTTAAGATTTAGCCTGATGCTTACATAATGGTTTTGCTCCCAGATGACTTTATTTTAAAAGTGAGTCAGGAGAGCAGTAGGCCTCATCTAAGCACTGTGGATTGCTGGACTTGGGGCCAGTGAAGGAAAGTTTGAGCCCTGCATGTGTCCTGGCATAGGTGAGCTACCTTGAGTGAGTCTGTTAACCTCTTTGAATTTCGTTTCTCTACCTGCAAAGTGAAACTGGTACTTGTCCTGCTTGCCTGCAGGGTTGTTCTTAAATCCAGCTAAGATACCTGGAGGGGTTTTATAAACGCCAAAGCATGTGAACATTGCAATAATTAAATCTTACGAGAAATTGGTGGTCTCTACTGATAGATTCTGCTAGCCTGGGGCTTAGGTATCTCTAACATGACACCCACCCAACTTGGTACCGGGCCCAGAGAAGTAACTTACCTCTCCACGAGTAACTTCAATGTTCTCCTTCTAGTTCCAGAAATAAACCTCCCACTCCCTTTTTGTGCGTGTGCCGAGCCCTTTTCAATCCCAAGACTCCACAACTACCCAAGTGCTCCACCCCCTGCCCCCCAGTAAATCTTTCTGTTTTTTGTTTTGTGCACACAGATGCTCCTTTAAATCAGCTGTTGATATGTCATTTTGCCCACCTCCCAAACTCCTCCCTCAGCCAGATCTAATAAAATACTTCACTTCTTTGTTCTTACTCAAGGTTGCTTGCATTTCTTCTGCAGCCCTCCCGTCTCTTTTGCAGCCCTCCCGTGCCCACAATAAAGGCCTCTTTCCTCCTTTCTTTGTCTGTCACGCCAAAATCTTATCTATAGGAAAACAAACCTTGATTCTTCATCTATAATAAAAATTTATCTGCCGTTTTATCACAATTATCGTTATAAGTTTACTGCTAAATTAGTGCCTTAGAAGTTGTAAAAAATCAGCCAGTTGAATATTATTTGGGTGTAGGTCCTCAAAATGAACTGTGTTGACTAGCCTGAGTGACAAATGTCAGGCAAAAATATCAACTTTGAGACGGTTTTCCTGTTTAACATGAATCACTCAGAATTTTATTAGCAGCATTAACCTGCTGTGTTTTAATTGGTACTGAAAAGTCTCTGCCCCAACCCTGGGCTTCTTTCTAGAGGTGGTGAGGTCATTGTATGGGTCCCAGCACAGACTGTTGAGAAGGCACAGGAAGGAACGAATTTGTGTCACCAGATGAAAACTTAACCTACTTTGCAACACTACCAAATTCCAGGTTGCCCACAAAAATGGTGCATGTGACTTGATGCCTGTTGTTCTTCATCCCTGCCCTCTGTCTCTCTTCATCACTTTTCTTTCCATCTGCTTCCTTTTATTAACTGATGATAATAGTCACCATTGCCTTGGAATTGGCCTCCATGTTGCCACTTGTAATAGCATCACTATGAAACACTTAGTTTGGGTAGGTATTAGAGTTCAGGGAACAATTGTATAAGCAGGACATCTAATTTACTCAGCTCCATCGTTACTTTTGACTCCAAACAAATATCTGTGGGGAAGAGAATTATCTATCGAAGATAAATTGACCCAGCAGGTTTGTAAAATGTTTCCTTAACAAATACATTTGTCCTTACATTCGCAACAACCTCTGAAGGCTGAATATAATAGTCTTGTTTAAAACCTCTCATTATTTAAAAATACTTTTTAGGGAAGACTGACTATTTTTTTTTGAGTTTTCATCATTTGTGTGGGCGTGTGTGTGTATCTATAATTTTCCAGAATGAAAGTTTTTTCAAAACCTTACCGAAGGTCTCGCAGAATCCTACTTTGAACTCTGCCTCAAGGTAGTGTCCAGCCCTCCTAACATGGCTTTGAGACCCCTTACCACCTAGGACCTACTAAGCCTTCCAGATTCATCTCCTAGGTTCTTTCAGCTTTGCAATTAACACATCATCTTGCCTCCAGCCCTTTGTACTTCCTGTCTTCTCTTCTTACAAAACTTGTTTCCTTCCCTTTCCACCTCCTCCACTCCTGTTTGCCTGCAGCCAGCGTCACTTCTTTCAGGGATGCCTCTCACCATGTTTACATTTGCCTCATTGACTTTCTTTGTCACAGCAGTGCAAGTGTAAGTTTGGATACCACATTCCTATATATCTTCACATGGCAGGGTAGCTCCCATCAAACTTGGAGTGCCTAAAACCTCTCAAAAATTACAAATTTTGAAATGGTGTCCAATATTACTAGGCAAATTTATATACATTCACTGTCGGTGCAATATGTTACTTTTTTTTGAAAATATATCTACTACAGGGCACAACTTTGGGAGGAATTTTATATTGTTAAGTTTATGGTAGACACACGAGCCAGAAGCTATAATAAAAGGATGTTCATTGTACCAGATTGAATTGGGAAAAAGAAAAAAATGAATAAAATTTTCATAGGATATATAAAGAAATTGATTTAGTTGTCATTTCTATGGAATAACATATAGAAGTGAAAATATAGGAACTGGAGCTATATACACAAATTGGTTGAATTATACCAAAAAAGTAAGCCAAAAATATATGAAATGTACTGTTTATATAAAGTTCAAAGACATGCAAAACTGAACAATATACTGTTTGGGAATTCATAAATACATAATATGCCTGTACATGTCTGTAAGTATTATCTTAGTGTGTTCAGAGTGCTGTGACAGTACCGTAGCCTGGGTGGCCTGCAAGCAACAGAAATTTATTTCTCACAATTCTGAGTGGATAAAGAAGATGTGGTTTTTCTTATACAATGGAGTACTACTATGCCATAAAAAAGGATAAACTTGAGACTTTTCTAGCTAAATGGATGTACCTTGAGGCCATATTTATAAGTGAAATAAATACTCCATTGTTTCTCTGGTATGAGAAACCAAAAGTGTAAATAAGGGCCAAAATGTATAATAGATATTATGAAATAGGAACAAAATATTCAAATGGGAAGGGGAACTAGAGATGGGGAGGGGGAAAGGAAACAGGAAGAAGTGGAAACAAAGCTTTGTAATTAAGGAGGGAGGATGGGGAATAGGAAAAAGAATCAAGTTCTAGCATGTACAGGTACAAATTCCCTATAGTGAATGTGATTATTCACTATACCTAAAATGTGCCAATTTAATTTAAAAAAACGATTCATTCACTATACCTAAAATGTGCCAATTTAATTTAAAAAAACAATTCATTCACTATACCTAAAATGTGCCAATTTAATTTAAAAAAACAATTCTGAAGGTTAAGAAGTACAAGATCAAGATCCTAGGAGATTCATTGTCCACTTTCTAGTTCATAGGTTGGGCCTTCTTGCTGTGTCCTCACATGGGTTCTCTGGGGCCTCGTTTATAGGGACTTTAATATGATTCATGTGAATTCCATTCCCATGACTTTATGCCATCCCAAAGGCATCATCTCCAAGTACTATCACATTGGGGGTTGGATTTCAACGCAAATTTTGAGGAGACATGAACTTATAGTCTATAGCTACACACACAAGCATGTGTGTGCACAGAACTGATTAAATACAAAGATGAGGATTGAGGTTTTCTCTGGGCAGGAGGAAGGAGATGTGATTATTGGAGGTAGGTGAGGCCCCAGCAATGCAGGTGATAATCTGTGACTTTGGCTTATATGGTGGAGGCATATTAAAGTCCCTATATACTTCATAAATTCATCTTTATGCTTCATGAATATATCTTTGTTTATATGATGCATATCAGAATAACATTAAAATCCAGCAATTTCTAAGTGACACTATATTACTAATACTTCAAAAAGTGAAGAGGATTTTTGTTTTTAAAATTCGTACTGCTTTTCTTCTATAGTTTATGGAAGGTAATCTTAATGAAATCATTCTCCCCATTCTTTCCTTGTTCATCTCAGATGTAGCTGTTGTGGACATGAGTGACATTTCCGCACGGCCTTCTCTCTTCTACCATCTTGGAGTCCGTGAAAACTTCGACATGGCCAATAATGTGATCCTGTACCATGATACTGATGCTTACACTTCTCGGTCATTGAAGGTAAGGTGTTTCTCCTGAATATTTTATTTTCCCTGAATATTTTTGGAAAAGCGTAATTACATCTCAAGCTGAAGTGTAACCATAGCACAAGAGGTTGGAAAAAGTAATGAAGAATTGCTTTAGTGATTCTGTCCTTCCCACCACAAGTTGTAGCTCACAGAATTGACTTTTAGCTGCTGTGTGAGCTTTTGCAGGCAATGCGAACACTTCCAGGCTCATTAGGGAAGTGAAGGCAGAAACTGGTAATTACCATTCACACAAACACACCACTCTGAATCCCTTCATGAGCAATTTGATCCAGAACTACACATTACAAAAAACAGTTCTTGAATAATGATGTGAACACATTTAACAGTTACCAAAAATAACTAGATAAGTTTAGTATAGAAATAATACTTATTTTCCTCCAGTATGCTAACAGAGCAAAACTGAGGACTTATATGTTCCTGTACAACTCAGTGATTAACGAGAATTTCTAAAATGTATTTTTGCAACTTTTGATAGAAGTATTTGATAATATGATACTTTAAAAATATTTTATTTGTAAACTGTAAATATCTAACATGAGTTATTCCATAATTCAGCTACTGTTAATATTGTTGAATATCTTCTAAGTTCATGTTTCTCATCAGAAATAATGTGGACATTTAGAAGTACCATTTTGGGAATAATCAGATTGTGATTCTCAACCTTGACTGCACTTTAGAATTACCCAGAGAATCAGGCCACACCCAGAACAGTTATGTCTCAATCTGTAGGGGCCCAAGTTTGAAGCTGTTTTAGTTTTTACTTCCCAAATGTACAAGCAGGGGTGAGGACCAGTGGTTTACAGAGTTGAATTTAATAAGCATTTCTAAATGTCCAGCTCCCTCAGTACCAAAAATTATTAGTTATATAGAAGTATAGTTTTATGCCAAAGTTGGATACTTTTGTTTGTTTCTTGAGATTTGATATTAACCAGATTACTCTGGGTTCTGTAATGATTTGAGATTATTTCCTGAGGAAAATATCACCTGCTTCAAATGTGTGATCTGTGTGTTACACTTCATGTACACTTTACATAGATGTCTACCCTATAATTATAACACAATATTATATTTTAAGAAATAATTCATATGACAGTGAGAAAGAAACTTTTTTAGTTAGTATGCTTTATATTATAAACTAGTTTAGATACTGATTTTCACTAAGGAAGTTATGCTTGGTAATACTTAGAATTTAGAAAATGAAATTACAGATTTTTGATGAGAAACATGAAATTAGAATTTTTTCCCAGTACGACACAAATATTTTCTCTGTAGCTTAGCAGATCCTCTGAAAATTCCTATACCTACATAAATTTTTATTTTACTTAAGAGAAAAAAGACACGAAAGACAAAAAGCAAAAGAGACAGACAAATGACAACAGCAAATCCAAAACAGTAACATCATAGGTTTACAAAACAAGATGATAGGAACTTGACAATGGTTGCAATATTGCGTATTGTTACCTTCAACACAGTTGTTTACATTGACAGATATAGACATGTAAAATTGATCTAATCATATGAGTATTAATGGTTCTTTCTCAATAACTAATACATTCAGCAGTTTAGTCATTTTAGCTATCTTACATATACACATATACAGATTTATGTGTTTTTCCTTTTCCCTTCCTTCTTTTCTCCTTTCCCCTTTCCCAATTACTTTTGCTCTTTGAGCAGTTTCTTACCCTTACACAGTATAAATTTTAATTTTGAATGATGTAGACAAATATTTCCTAAAATGGAAATGAGTAGTCACTTATATCTAACACTAGATAAACCAGTCTAAATTTGTTATGAGAAACATCCTTCAATATATCAAACACATTTTATAGGGCAACTATTGTTCTTTTTTGCAGAAATGTTGGTTTTCAGTATATAGATGGTGTATGTAGTGAATGGCTGCATAACTGTCATGCTAAGTTAACTGACAAAATTGTTGTCGTTGAAACCAGGCCTGGTGACACATGCCTGTAATCCTAGCACTTGGGAGTCTGAGGCAGGAGGATAACCGCTAGTTCAGGGCTGGCCTGGGCTACATAATGAGTTCAAGGCCAGCTTGAACTAGAGAGGGGACCCTGTTTCAAAAACCAAAAAAATAAATAAATAAATAAAGTTGCCATTGAACTTAAACATGCTTAGGCAGCTCTAGTGGGGTGACAGGAATACTTTGGCAGCACCTCTGTAGGATGGCTCTGTGACCTATAGCCTTTGCATCAATCAACTCAAGAAGGCTTCTAAATTCCTGGATAACACAATGCTTCTCAGGCACTTTCTGCTTGTCACTGATGACATTCTCTTGGAAGGTGAGATGCAGAACACTCAGTGCCCTGAAGTTAAATCTCGAATTATCTTTTGGGCAAAGGCATTGCCACTGCCATGGGAAAATCCTTAGAAGCAAAATCCCCCCGACCCTCATTGTTTAAATCTGATCAGTCATGATTAATTTTCCTTGGTCTATGAATTTTACAATTCTTAGAAGTTTATGAAGCTTTTAGTGAGGGAGGGTTCAAGTGATTACTTCTTGCTGAAAGGTGGGTACTAGTTTATTGGAAGGGAATGTTGACTAATGCTTCTAGAAATTAACTCTTTAGAAAGCTATATTCATCTTTTCTTTTTCTTTTCAGGATATGATAATTCGAAAACACATAGTAAGTATTACATTTTCAAGTTTTTATCCTCATAAATGTAAATTAGTGAAATGTTTGCCTGAAAGTCACAGGGAGCAAGTGATTCCTAATTCTGCCTTTTGGTTGTGTTTTTAAGGAAGATAACTAGAAATCCCCTCTCCATTCCTCCACCAAGCAGCTCAGACAGGCCCCATTCAGCCACTGCGAGAGTGGGGCAGAAGGGAAGGGTAGGCAAATATATGTTCTTTATTTTTCAGTAGGGCTTTGAGATTGGAACCATTTGGCTCTCTCCTGAGCTGGGTTTGTGTTCCCCTGGACCACCAAAGTCTTTGTTGGAGCCAGTACTTCCCTTCTTAATCACCAAAGTTTCCCTGATAATGGAAGAACATGAATTTGTACCCCAGTTAATATAGGCACCAAACCTAGGGTTCTTTTCCACAAGCTGAAAAGAAATGGGATGGAATTCCTCTTCATTCTATTCTTTATGTCCTAAAGTCTCTCTATTTGGCTTACAATTTCCTTCAACTGAATAGTTTTATCGCCATGCTGGTTTTAATAGTATAATGAAACTATAAGCCAAAAACATTTAAGTGAATCATGTCCCCAGAAATTATATCAAAATTATCCTGTACCTTTGCACTCCAAACTGCTTCCCTCAAGACCTATGGCAGTGATGGCAAACCTTTTAGAGATGAGTGTCCAAACTGTAACTTTAAACCCATTTGTTTATTGTAATGTGCCAACATTGCAATTAAATCTGAATATTGAGGTTTTAGTTTAGGGGAAAAGAAACTCATACATTAACATCTTCTGTCTAAAATGAAAAACAACATGCATTCCATAGGTTCACCACCACTGACCTATGGCATTGTGATTGAGAAGCTGCAACCTAGACTAGGACAGGTCCTTGCTTCCTATCTTTTGGGCTTCAGCTTCCTTCCCACTGGCCCTTCTAAAAGGACCTTTTGCTATCCCAGCTGGAATTTCTAGAGGGACAGGGGTAGAAAGGCCCAAGAGTGAAACTCCCCAGGGAACCCTCTCCAGAGGAGCAGGAACTTTGTGTGACTTTATCCCTTCACAGAAAGTCCCACCCTGCACCTGCAAGGCCAAGGCTTTCCCAGTACCCTCACAAAGCTTTCCACCTGAGATGGAAGCCTTGGCTGCCT
This sequence comes from Dasyprocta punctata, assembly GCA_004363535.1. Classification (NCBI taxonomy): domain Eukaryota; kingdom Metazoa; phylum Chordata; class Mammalia; order Rodentia; family Dasyproctidae; genus Dasyprocta; species Dasyprocta punctata. The sequence continues at coordinate 10,935 of RJWM01004112.1, forward strand.
TCTCCCACCAGAGGATGAACTTCAAGAAACAAAGCAGTGTAGGTCATGCAGTTACCACCGGAGCATGGATTTACAAACTGGTTTGAAAAATAAGGCATGAGGATTCTTTTTAAGTTCCTCTTAGATAAAAAAAAGGGGCATCATGTGTGATTTCATTTTATTCCATTTGATGTACTAGCATCCACTCATGGGGAGGGGTATGTCTTGTTCTTTCTAGATTTTCATTTTGTATATTGCCTCTTTTATGGAAAAGTGAGCGAGTAATTAAAGGAAATAAGGCCTGAGGCTCAGAAGGTGCACTTGTAGTTGCATTTTTGAGTCTTAGTCCCATTAGATAGTTGATTCACCCTTTTGAGTCACATCAGTGAGATGAGAAATATTGAACCCTGTCCTTTTGTTCATGGATACCTTGCAGCATTCAGTATCTGTGGTTCCATATTTATTGCACAAATGAGAGGGTGTAACTTGGATATAATGCAAGAATTGTCTATGAAACACTTGTTCCTTGAAGTAGCAAGAGCTTCATTAAGGCAAGAAGCAAGGAAGGCAACTTTGTCTTTTTCCATTCCTATTGGGTGCATCTGCAATCAAATATTCTTGTGTTTAGTGTTATAATTAATACTAAGTAGTGTTAGAATTCTAGTATTATAACACTACTTAATGAATTCTGTTACAATTACACATGTATTCTCCTTCTAGTATATTCTTTTCTTCCAAACACCCAGGAATTCCTTCAGCATTCATAGCAATTCAAAGCATACCTTGGCACCTTTTTTTCTAAGTGTTTTGTGTTTGTTAGGAATAAATTTTTCTACAGAATTTGGCAACTAACCATCTCCATTGTAGTTGGGATTACATTAGGATTCAGTACCCAGTATTGGTTACCATACTTGGTAAGGTGTGAACTATTAGAGCATCCAGAAGAATCTTTAAAAGTTCATGAGTTAACTTGGAGAATAGGTTATAACACCAAAGAAAAAAAGGCTAAAGGGAAATAAACATTGGGGGTGTGTCCTTAATGGTCATCCTCAAATGTTATTCTCTTTCTAAAGTGAGGAAACTGGTACTTTTTCCTTGCCAGATGGATGGAAATAGGGCAAATAGAAGAACAGTTTGGATCAGCAGAATGGACAGCTTGCTGCTAGTGGTAATTAAACATTAAAACAGAATGTCAAAGTAAATTGGAGTAAGCAGAGTTTGCTCAGTAGCCTTTTGCATTTAGATTAGGGTAATACTAGAATAAGAGGGCTGGATTTTAGGACCCCAAAACTTCTGAGAGAGCATCAGGTGGAATTGTGGGTTTATGATTGTTTTTGAAAGATTTAAAATGCACACAATGTATTCACAGCTGGTGAATTCTAAAGTCCTCTAAATCAGGGATTCAGATAAAACACAACATCCTGAACATACTGTAGGCAGATGTATGAAGTGATTTAAGAATATATGAAAACCGAGATGTTTTGAGATATATCTTCTGGAAATCATTTGCTGGTTCTAGAACTGTACCTGATAATTCAGTTTCATTTGACAGGTGTGAGCATGTTTGTCTTCATTTTTAAGAGGGATGACAGGGATGTAAAAGACATAAAGTGAGTCTCTGGACTTGAGGCTAGACTATGCGTAGCCATTCTGGGATCCTTTGCTGTTTAGAAAGAAGGCATCACCTTTTGTGCTCATGTTTCTTCAGATGACATTTATTTCTGTTTCAGATTTTGGTTTTTTAAAAACACTTTACTTAGGTACAACTTACATGTCATAAAATTCACGCATTTTAAGCTCACACAATCACCATGGTCCAGTTTTGGAGCATTTCCTGCATCCACCAAAATGCCTATTTGTGGACAGTCCCTGTTCCTACCCCCAGCAAGAAGCAACTACTAAACTGGGTGTGGTGGTGCATGCCTGTAATCCCAGCACTTGGGAGGCTAAGGCAGGAGGATCATTGCAACTTTGAGACCGGCCTGGGCTACAAAGCGAGCTCAAAGCTAGCCTGAACTGCAAATTGAGACCCTGTCTCAAAAAACAAAAACGACAATAAGAACAACAAAAACAAAAACAAAAAACCCCAAGCAACTACTAATCTGTGTTATATCTTATAGGGTTGTCTTTTCAGAGCTTTTCACATGTATAGAGGTATACAGTATGTGGTATTTTGCATGTGATTTGTTTCACTTAGCGTGGTATCTTTGAAGTTCATTCATTACGTAATATGTATCAGTAGTGTCATCCTTGTAATTGTTGAATGGCACCCTACTGTATGGGTATTCCACATTTTTTCTCAAAAAAATTATTTTTTTGAAAGTGTATTCCACATTTTATCTATTCCCCAGTCAGTGATTGTCATTTGGGTTGTTTCCACTTTGGGGCTACTATGAATGATACTACTGTGAACATTTAAGAACAAGTTTTCACATAGATGTGTTTTTATTTCTCTGGACTAGATATCTAGGAATTGCTGGATAATGTGTTAAGTATATATTTAATTTCCTAAGAAACTGCCAAAATGATTCCAAAATGGCTGTACCAGTTTGTATTTACACAAGCACTGAGAGATCCAGTTTCTTCACGTCTTCACCAGTGCTTGGTATTACCTTTTTGTTATAGCTGTCTTAGTTACTTTTCTTATTGCTGAGACAAATACTTGACATCCAAAGTTAAAGGAGAAAAGGTTTTTTTTGTAGCCCACAGTTTATAGAGGTTTCAGTCTTTAGTTGGCTGGTTCCAAGGCAGGGTGGTATGGCAGAGGGGCATCACAGAGGAGAAATGGTCCATGGCAAAGCAGGGCAGGCAGAAGGCAGCCAGCAGCAAAGTAGCAAGCAGAAAATAACAGCAGCCTTCTTTCTGTCCCTTATAGTCTGTCAAGGCTACCTGTCCTTAGGACAGGTAGCACTCACATTCATGGTACGGCACCCTTAATCCTAGCATCACAACAGCTTTACATCCTTAATCCCACCATCACATACTCTAGATCCAGCCACCTTCCAAAACCCACCTATGACTGCATGAGGCATTCAGGGGACATCTAGAAAGACATAACACCTGTATTTTTTGTTCAGTTTTTATTTTTTTTTATTAGTACATGTTTACATTATGATCACATTTCCTTGTGGGGAGTTGTACATGTACATAACCTCAGTTATTTTTTCATCACCTCCTCCCCTACCTTCATCTCTTGGTCCCCTCCTGTATTATATCTTCAATTCTTATGTTATTTTCTCTTGGTTTAAGAGTAACACAGATAACTTACTCTCAGCATTTTATCAATTCAGAACACATGTTTATAAGGTGACAGAACAAGGTTCCATCTTTACAAAAACAAGAGTGAACATGCATCCAGCTCTGAGGCTACTTTATCTATTAAAACTTAGAATTTCTTGCTGGCTTATCACTAGTGTATATGGTCCATAGGTATTTTGTAACTTTTGTTTTAATTTTTATTTGGAAGAATAACCAAACCTTCAAACTTATGGCATATTTCATGATATTTTTTGCCTTGGAAGCAGTCTGAAACTGAGTTTGGAGCCCAGGAAGTTTATTAAGAGTGCCCTTGCGATTGACTCTGTTCAAGGGGAGGGGCTGAGGAAGGACTGGGCAGAGGGAGCAATGGAGCTGCCATGCAGGCCCAGTGACTGCTTTGGCTATACAAGTGGGGAGGTGCAGAAATGGAATGACCTTTCTGAGCTGTCCAGAGTTGGGATATGGTGGCATCCATCCATCATTGGAAGGAGTGCTCACTTCGGCAGCACATATACATCAATGGAAGGAATATAACCTTGGATGAGGTGCTTTCTGCAACCAAGGGAGTACCAGAGGGGACTGACAGTAGGGAGTGCTAGCTAAAGAATTCCCAGCAGCTGGGGAGACACATCCTTGAAAGGGGACCCGGGTAGTACACCTATGTCCACCACAGTATAATTGTTTTATTTGAGGAAGCTATGTCTTGTATACCACAAGACTGAGAAATATATCTGCAATACTAACAGACACACAAATCAGTTTTTTCTGTTGAGTTGGTGAATGATTACCTAAAAGCTATACATAACCTTGCAGAGAGGACACATGGAAACATGTACCTTCCCTGCCCTCCAGGAGAATTCCCAGGAGAAAATGAGCTGTTTCACCCGGTTCTTGTAGAAGGAATTGATAAAAGTGCACCGTATCTATTTTCACTTATAATGTCCTGCAGCCAGAGTTCACAGTTGTTTTTTAAAAAGCAGGGTTAAATTTATAAGCTAGGATCACATTTAAACACACCTCATTAAATACATGTTATTATAAAAAACTAATCTGATTTTTGACCTCTGGACTAGGTGATTTTTTTCCCTTGGAAAGTCAATGAAATTTAAGTGAAACTCATTGTTCCTATTAAAATTGTTGTATTTCTAATCCCAGTAAATTGGAAATTCTTTGAGAAACAAACATGGGAAATATTGGAAGCGTTGTCTTCAATATTGGAAGTCTTTCTCCTGGTAATGAGCATACTTAGGACTTGAGTTCAAAGGTAACAGCATTTCTCTTGATCTTTTCCTCTTGCCTTTCTTACTCCTACTAAAGTTTGCTATGGCTTTCTCACACACAATGCAGAATGTTTAGGGACACTTTGGTAAATGGACAGTTAAATTTCCTTTATTTCTTTCCATGTCCTTTGGGTTTTTTGAGTTCAAAATAAAAGTTTCTACCACTTTTATCATCAGACTCTTTCAAGGAAGATGGCTACATTCCATGGTAGATGGAGAAAGGAAATTTTATTTTACAGAGCATGAATCATGTACATTCCTGCCATTTATTTATTTGATTTTAGGTCTGGTTTTTATCATTTCTACCTAATATTAAATTCTTACGAAAGATTTTTATCTTTTTCTTCTGCATGCTTGTAATCTTCTTCCTGTTTGTTCTTTTAAATTGGAGAATGCTGGAAGCCATGCCATAAATTATTTTTGTGTATCTCTTGAATATCACAGGGGTAAGGTCAGAACCACATGATCAATATTGCATTCTGCCTGCCAACGGAATAAGCATTTGGAATTCAGGACTCCCACCTGTTTTCTTTTAATTGAGACATAATGTAAATACCATAAAATTCACTGTTCTCCCATTTATTTGTTTTGGGAATTTTATATAGATTTATCTATTTAAGAATAATTCTGAATAAAGCTGAAGTGACAGTGGCAAAAATACTGGGGAAAAAGGCCTGAGATCTGTGAGCCTATTGCTTAAGGTTCTTGGGTCTCAATTTCCTCTCTAAAATGAGACAATTAATGAGCTCACTTCTGAGATCTGTGCCAGTGCTGAAATAATTTTGTGACTTTGTGATAGCCATTCAGTTGTTTAAACAAAGTAGATCAACTGCAATAGCTCAGTTGGCACTACCTGGCAGGTTTTCAGCAGAGATGTCTTTATTTACCTTGTACTGACACGATAGCCACAATATCCTGTTGAAATTGTTACAGAGCTTTTGTATATTCATGTCTCCTATGGCCAGCAAAATATAGAAAAGTAACAATGTGGAATGCTTTTTACACTGGTCTTAAAAAAAAAAACCCTGTATTTTCCTGGACATGTGTATGTGCTGATGTTAAAAATTTTGCAGTAAATGGTTAGAGACATATGTAACTCAGGCCAGCCTTGAACTCACAACGCTCTTCCTACCTCAGCCTCCCAAGTGCTGGGATTAAAGGCGTGTGCCACCACACCTGGCTTATAGTCATTTTTAAGGTTATATCACCTTGGATTTTTTTCTTTAAAAATTGACTTTGTTGGGCTGGGGATATAACTCAGCAGCAAAGTGCCTGCCTGGCAAGCATGAGTTAAGAGTTTGATCAGATCTGGCATTAGGGCTTTCCTTCCGCCTTCTGACTAGGCCGTGTGTTGGCAGATTAAATGTTTATGTCAGCATAAAAAATGTTCTGTGGAAGGTCAGATTGAAAAGTCTCATGAAGTCAGCTAAGATAAACTCTTACATGTCATATTTGCTCCAAAGAATTAATTTATAAACTTGTTGCTGCTATTGACCATCTTTCCTGCTTGCTGCTAGTCATGAATAATAAGTATTGCTCTGAAACCTGTTGACTTGGGTTTCCATCTTATCTTTCCTGGATCGTTGGCTACCCTGCATGGGGAGTCTACAGTGGAACTAGCTGAGAAGCAAATCCTTGATTAGTGAACATGATTGACCCCAGTAGACATCTGAATGAGGCCCCAGTATACTCTGATTTTCTGGGCTGTCCTGGAGAATTCAGACAGCTGTTTGTAGATGAAAAGTACACTGCATTCGTTGAAAGCTTCATATGTGAAGCTCACTGAAGAGCATTGATGTTTTAGGGAAATAGTTAAGATTCAGTGTGACATCTGCAGAGTCTTAAGTGCAATTCGTAGCCTTTTGGGGATATAGGATTCCTTTGTCAGTCCAACGGAGCCTATGAACCCCTTTTCAGAATAGGTTTTAATATACCTAAAATATGAAAAGTTATAAAGATCAATTGTATTGAAATGTAATTATCAAACTATTTGAAAGTAGTATATAGTTATCTGTGTGCTGCTTTACTAATAAGATCAAATAGAGGGTCTAAAAATGACATTAGAATAGTCATGGGTATAAGTTATTTTGAAATATACTATATTTTGAAAGGTACTGTGATGTGATATGAACAATTATGGTTTCTATTAGAGATACAATTCAGATCTTGCTAATACTGCTAGAGTATGTTGCCTACATTCCTAGTTGAAGGAATAATCATTTGATTGAAAGCAAATGGTAACAAAGATGAAATTTTTTCTCAGTCAGGTTCATAGACCTCCAAGAATTAATGAACTCTAGGTTTAGAACTCCTGAGTCTACAACTATTACATATAGCTAATATTGAATACCCATTATGTGCAACACACTTTACAAAAAACGGCCATATTTTAGCCTTTACTGCTTGAGATTGACATTGTTGCTATTCTAAAGATGAGAAAGCTGAAATTTAGATAAGTGTGTACAAATTCTAGGATCATCTGTCTAGGTTAAAGTAGAGCTAGGATTCAGTCTTCAGCCCTCTGAATTCTTCACCACATTGCTGTGCTTGAGATGAGACTGAGTTCCTGTTTCAGTACTATTAAAGGTATTTCTTACTCATGTATCTTCATAGATGTTTAAAAAGCCAGTTTTGCTGAGAGGGTGATGAAATTGGCATACCCTCAGACTTTACGGGTGGGAATGTAAATTGCTCCATCCTTTTTGATAACTTGCCCACAGGAACCTTAAATTTAATCTAGTCACTTCACTCCTCGGAAACTGTTTAGGAAAAGACTGCAGTACAAAGATGCCATATGCAAAGATATTCTCCTCGGTGATACTTATAATAAGAAAAATTAGAAATCAAAGTACAGCAGTAGGAGAATGATTGCAAAATATATGTATATATAATATATACACACATACACGCACATATATATTTACTAGATAGTGTATTAGGCATTAAAATTATACCACTTAAAATTGAACTTTTGTAATGAGTCCTTATGAAAACCACCTATTTAAACTGGGCATGGTGGTGCACGCCTATAATCCCAGCACTCGGGAGGCTGAGGCAGGAGGATCTTTGAGAGTTTGAGACCACCCTGTGCTACAAAGTGAGCTCAAGACCAGCCTAAGCTGTGTTGTGAGACTCTCAAACAGACGATAAAAAAAAAAAAACCACCTCACCTATTTAACCTAGTGAAGATGTAGGATAGTCTGTTCATGGTGGTGATGCTAGTATTTCTAGAAAATCCCATTTGCAGATTGGGAACTAAAAACTTTATAGACAGATTCCTTTTGTTTTCTCTTTTTTTTTCTTGGTACTGGGAACTGAACTTGTGACCTTGCATTTGCCAGGCAGGCGCTCATGCCACTGAGCTAAATTCCCAGCCCTTAAAGGAGTAGAGAATGTAACTCATTTTTTATAATTTTTTTGGGGGTACTGGGGATCAAACTCACGATCTTGTGCTTGTCAGGCGCTTTACACCACTGAGCTAAATCCCTGGCCCCTGATTCCTTCGTTTTCTACCCCAGAGAATGCCTGGGATCAGTGACTTTTACTCTGCTGTCTAACCTAACTATATTAGAATCATCATTTGGAAAGTACTTGAAGAGTTTTTAGAACAAAGATGTACATAATATGGGTAAAATACTGGTTCTAGTGCTGCTTTATGCGGGAAACTAAGCTGCCTTTGTTTTAATGAGCTGGATTCTTGAGAGGTTTCCATTTAAAAATAACAGAAGTAGCAGTTCACTATTGAACATGTGTTATGCTAATCATTGTTTTTCTTCTTAATTTCTGGTCTCCCACCAACAAAAGTGTGAATATGTTCCATTGCTTGAAGATGTTTGGGTTTATTCTTCCTCTTTGTAAGAACACAAGTGCTTGCCTTCAAAAGCCTGTACTTTCTTTTGCAAGTTTATGAATTGCTTTTTACAATGTAGTCATTAGTCTTAATTTTTTTTTTTTGGTGGCACTAGGGTTTGAACTCACAACCTTGCGCCCGCCAAACAGGCGCTTACGCCACTGAGCCAAACACCCAGCCCTAGTTTTTCGAGGCAGGGTCGCACTATGTAGCTCAGGCCGGCCTTATGCTCGCGTTGTAGCCCAAGCCGGCCTTGAACTCACAATGCTCCTCCTACCTCAGCCTCCCGAGTGCTGGGATTAAAGGCGTGCACCACCACGCCCGGCTCATTAGTCCTAATTTCTATCAAATTTCTTAAACTTTTATCTTCTGAAAGATTTTCTCAAAGGAAGTGTTTTTACCTTTTTCAAGACTCCGGATTCCTGCTGTCTCTTTAGTCCTGTTCATTAAGCTCGCTCCACTGGTTTCTGAGTTCATGCATTTCTTTTCTTTCTCCTCATTTTTCTCTAACTCTAGCTAACCATCTGTTCCAAGGATCAGCTCTTCCCCTAATTTCAGGGAAGACTTCATCAATCTCTGCTGCTATTATTGCTCTGCCTTCTTAAATGAGAACCTGCCACCAAGACATCATGTATTTGTCAAAAATCCCGGTTTTTTTTTTTTCACACTTCATTATTGAGGGTTTGAGTAGGACTAGTTTACTCTTGTATGATTTGGGAAGAGTAGCTTTACTAGAAGAATAATGTAGACAAGATTCCAGCAGAAATGTTTGTTTTGGAAACAATTTTAAGATACAGCAGTTCTATACAAATAGATTAGATTGCTTTGCCTTTACTTACCTTGTTGCAGGAAATTTCCTAAGCCAAACCAAATCAAAAGGAAGACTCTTTGCACTGAGGAGATGAGGCAGCATTTAATCTTTACACCAGCGGACTGTTGAATTTTCATGCCAGTGGACAGTTGCAGGGATAATTTCTCTAAAGCAAATGTCCTGAATCAGGAAGGAGTTTAGTCTATAGAATTTGAAGTGGGAGATACAAAGCAAGTGACCACATGTTGATCACATATATTGAATCATATATTGACAGGCTAGTTTTGAAACAATAGAAACATTCCAGGAACCAGGGGAGGAGGCTCTTACAGAATCAGCACAGTTAAGGGCATTGCCATAATATAGAAATGTTCCAGAGAAAGGACCTTCACTGAGTGGGCATGAATCAACCCAGGGTGCCTTAAGGTATAGACAGTTACTCTGACTTAGGGCTCATCTGCAGCTTGGCTGTAGGCACTGTCAGGGTCAATGGAATTTAGCAGAAACAGCAGAACAGCAACTTGTCAGAGACCTCTAATTGATCATGAAATATCTATAAGTTTACCATCTCATGAATGTATTTCTACATTATAACTGCCCCAACAATCTGTTTCAGAGATTCTGTATTTTAGTTGTAATGTTTATAAATATTTTCATTATATTTATGTTTTTTAAAGAAATTAAGACCAAAAGAACTGTGGTGGTGGTGGTGGGAATATGTGTTATATTAACCTTTTTACCATTTATGGTTCTTTTCATTTGTTCCTGTGAACTCAAGTTACCATTTGGTGTCACTTCCTTATTCCAGTAAATCTTTGCTCATACCCGTATGGTTTATTTTTGCTCTTACTGTCAAATAGATTACATTTCTTTATGTTATAAGCCCCAAAATATGATTATATCATTTTCTGTATTTGCTTTTTAAATCAAGAAAGGTAATTTGCAATCATACTTTTATAATTACATAACTATCTTTATTGATGTTCTTTGTTTTTATCATATGGATTAAAGTTACTGACTGGTGTCGCTTTAACCTGAAGAATTTCATTTAGTATTTATGTAAGATGGGTCTGCTAGTATGGCATTATCTCAGTTTTGTTCATCTATAAATGTCTTTTTTAACTTTGTTTTTTAAAGATAGTTTTGGTGGGTATATGATTATTGGTTGATTTTTTTTTCCGGCACTTTGAATATGTCATTCCATGGCCTTCATTGTTTCTAATGAAAAGTCAAATGTTATTCTTATTGAAGTTCCTTTGTACGTGACATTTTATCTCTATTTCTTTTATCTCTCTTTCAGAATTTTGACTATAATATGCGTGAGTGTGGACCTCTTTGTCATTGTTATCACAGAGTTAACAGCTTTTTCTTAGCTGCCTGCCACTGAAATTTCCATGTGTTTTCACTGCCCACAGGCTTGAATTTTTCTGCAGTCTTCCACACAAAATCAGTTGGTTTACTAAATGCTGCAGAGCTGCATAGCTATCTGTTCTTACAGTTTGCTTCTTCCCTAAGCAGAACTCTGCACCACTGCTCTGGGGGCTGGCAGTAGAGACATGGCTTCTCTTGGGGTGACACTCTGTCCTGTGAGTTAGACATTGGGCAGAGGTGGCAGACCCAGGTTGTCGTATTTTTGTTTTAATAACCACAGCATTTTAAAATTAAAAATATGTGCAATCACAATATCCATTGTTACTGCTAACAAAAATAACAAAAATTCCTTAATATCATGAAGGTTCTTGATATTGAACCTTCATCTGAATGAGATGGACCAAGAACAATCAGCCCAAGGTTGTTGGCCTTGCTTTGCCTAAATAGAGCTTCTTTGTCTCTGTGGGAAGGGGGCTAGGTGGAAAAAGGGTGTCCTAGTTCTCTTGATTGCCTGGACTACAGCTTTTATACCAGGCTGTGGTGGATTGAGGGTGTTTGTAGCTTGGTCTGTATTAGGAGAGTCTTCATTATGGACTGGGAATGAGGGACCTCATCTTTGCCACACCCATTTGAACATCTATCACTAGGGGTTAGACCTGAGAGAGGAACAGGTTATAGCTCAGATGCTATAGAATCTCACTGTTCTTATCAAGATTTAGTAAATTTTATTGAATGCACTGTTTCTTCATTTGCCGTATACCCTTAGGACAATTTAAGGAAATTTAAAAATGTTTTTTGAACACGAATTTTCACTAGTTAACAATTATTTTTCTGAGAACAGGATCTTAGGAGTTCCTCACACCTCCAGCCCAGCTGTAACCTTTTTGAAAATAAGCTGTATTTCTTCACTGTAATTTACTTTCTAGACCTCACTGATCAACACAGTCCTTTCTCCCTCTTCCTTCTCAGTCTGAAATAGGAAGGTGTTTTCTTCTGTTTTTATTATAGATTCAGCCAGTTTCAGGTAGAATAAAAAATATTTTAACTTCTGAATACATGAATGGCATTTAATTTACTTTAGCAGCATGGTTTTATTGACATAGATGAGGAAGAAACCTACCAAAACCTTACTTTTCTGGCAGTTTCAGTCTCTGATAAGTTGACAGTATTACAGGGAGGGGTAGGGTCTTCCTTTCTGTAATGCAGTCAATTCTTAGTGGTTTTAAAGTAGATATGAGCCACCTTCCCAGTTACTACTCACATACTTGAAATTTTGCACCTTCTGTCTTTAGCACTGGCATTTGTGTTTTGAGAGATTTGTTTAATAATCTGTTCTGGTTTGGATCTAGAATGTCCCACATAAGCCTTGTGTTCAGGGGTAGAACTGTAGGGGCACAGTACCCATCCGTGGATTAATCCACTGTTAGGTAGACTTGAAGAGATGGACCCCTGAGGGTATAACCTGGAAGGGTGAAGCTCCTTCCCTGCTTTCCTTCACACTCTGCTTCCTAATCATCATCATGTGAGCAGCATTCTCCCACCCAGGCCCTTCCACCTTGCCGTTTCTGCTGTGGAGCCAGCTGACCAGGGACTGCAACCATGGGTTAAAGTAAACCTCTCTTCCTTTGTTAGTATCAGGTATTTTGATTCTGCAATAAGAAGGTAACTAAGACAATGCTAATAGCTGGTTCTGACAGGAATGATCTGTGGCTCCTGTTGTGCAGCAGGTTAAGTATTAAAAAAAAAACATATCTGCAGAGATAATGAAATATGAGGAAGCTTAGTCACGACAAAGCTGAGCCGTTACCCATCTTTGTGTGGCCTATGCTTGAAGAATAATTTTTTCTTTTTTAAATGGTTGGAAAATATGAAGATTATTTCAGTATATGTAAAAATTTGAATTAGTGTCCATACAATTTTATCAGTGCACAACCACACTCTCATGCTTGTGTGTGGTCTGCATCTGCTTTTGTGCTACAACAGCAGAGTAGAGTAGCTGGAACATATACGGAGAGGTCTGCAAAACCAAAAAATTGACCATATAACCCTTATAAAAGAAGTTAGTTGAAATTGTCTAGAATATGTTTTAGAGGAGCAGCACTAGTACTTGCTTTTTAAAAGATATTTTGGAGTTGAAAATATGATGCTGCAGTGCTATTACTGCTCAACAAGATACAAGAGGGAGGGAGGAAGTGAGATAGTTTTAGGACAGTTATTTTAAGATAGAAATAAGAATACCTATCTGTATAAAAAGATCTCACTCAAAAGGAAAACAATTTTGTATTTCATATTCTTTATATATTTGAAACTAGTTCTCCCATGTTGTAAGGTTTCCCAAGTCTTCTGTTTTATGTGAGATGATAGCATTCTGACAATTGCCTCTATAATTATTGAATTTCTTTTAGAAGACTTACCCCTTATTTGATGTTCCATTATTGGGGAAAGTAGGTTTTCCAAGATTCTGTGTACATCATGTCGAATTACCTAGATGCCCTCATTAGTTTAAAAACTGGAAGAAGTCAGATGAAGTATCTTCTAGCATCATATAAATTCTTTAAAACTAAATGGAGATATGAGAATTTAAAAGCCTGAAATTTTAAGCGAGTTGCTTTTTATGATTGACTGTGATAAGGAATGTCATGTAGAAAATGTATTTTTAGCCTCCAGGTGTGCTGAAAATTGAGCATTGATTTAATGCTTTTTAAAGGTAAATGTTTGCTCTATAATAGATCATGACTTAGTCAAACTGTAATTCCATAAGAAGATATTATTTTACCTTAGTGTTAAGGTATAAAAATTTTAACAGATTCTTTGCAAAAGATCTCTGAGAGTCTTTATATTTATTAATGCTTGCTTCTTACAAAGTTTATAATTGTTTGCCTATATTAAATTATCAATACTGATAATGCTAAAAGGAAAACAGTATGCCTCATTGTAATCTTTAGTTATCAATGGGTTCAGGTTCCCTATGATTTGGGCAGCATGTAATGAGTCAATATGATTTTCGAGACTTAAAACCCTAGCATTTCTGCCAGTGAAGTTTGAAAACATGCTTAGGTCAGTTCAGCATTTGAAAGCAAATTTTTGTCATGTATTTGTATGATAGAGCTTTTGAAACTGGGTGGTTTTCTGTTTTGTGTCTAATAAAGTCTGAGTGGTATTGCACAAGTTGTTGTTCATACCCAGGCATCATCTCCTTCCCTGTCCCACCAAGTCCCACTTGCCCAAAGCCACAGCTGTGCTTCCACATTAGTAACTTTCCGCAACCTTTTTTTTTTCCAGACATCTCGTGGGAATTATTACTTATTCCGGTACATTGTGACGCCATGTGCTAATTACCTTTGCTATGAAGATGATGGCCAGAGGCAAGCCTTGGAGTACATGCACCAGCCCCAGGAGGCTGGCCTGGGCTCACGGTGCATGCCCCTGGTGGACAAGTTAATTAGCCTCATCAAGAGCATCAGTGTGCCTTCACGGTAATTCCCATCAGCCACCAACAGCCCTGGGAGTCTTGCCAGTATTTCCCTTCGCTTTCAGGGAGGCAGTACACCTTAAAATTATTAGGATGGCTGAATGTTTAAAAATCATCCTGGAATTTAAAAATCATCCTGGAATCCATCATTTCCCTTAACTGACCAAGCTTAGTTACTTAGTTACTTAGTGCCTAACTAAGCTTAGTTACTGAGGTAAAGCCAAAAAAGAGTAGAACTGAAGTAGAGGTTAGAATTGGGCTTGTGTCTGACCCTAACTCCCTGTGTGACCTTAGTATGTAACTTTTTTCTCTGTGGCTCCTCTGGAAAACAAGGAAATTAAATCAGTGATGTTTTTAAATGATTTCTTTCAACTTAGAGATTCTGTGTTCCAAAATATTTAAACTTAACTTTATAATTCTTCTGAAGTACTGAAGATGCCAGGGCAAGGTTATTCTGATCTTGAGTTCTTGTACTATGAGGGCCTGTGTGCATTAAGTCTAGCTATAGCCATCCTGACCTGTAGCATGTTAGATTTACATCAGAGGTGGGATGGAATGGATGGAATGCTCACTCAAAGGTGGGTAGTTTTGAATTGTAGGTCCTGAATTAGGTGATTGCTAGCTATGCAGCCTTGAAGAAGTCAGTTCTTTTCCTTGAGTCTCAGTACTTGAAAAATTGTACATTCAGTGTCCTTATTATAAAAGTTAAAGGCAGAATAATTATTCCTGTTAACCAAAAGGTCCAGTTGTTTTGTTTGCAGCCAGTTTAAAGAGTTTATTCCTGTAAGTTGTGTCACTGGGGGCAGATTTATTCTTCCAAAACAAATGAAAATCCCAAAGCATTGGAAGAACTGACTTTACTTAGAACAGTCTGTTTTAATGCTCATAATAATACCTCAGTTACATTTAAACAATGAAGTGATATCCCACAGAAAGTGTTCTGATGTAGAAGTATCAGTGCATTGTCTTAATTTTTGTTTCCTTGTTTGTCAACCATGGTTATTACAATGATGAGTGAATTAGTATATTCTGCAAGTGTTTAAAATTCTGTCATTAATTGATTTTTTTTGTCTTTTTGAGACAGGGTCCCGCTATGCAGTTCAGGCTGGCCTTGAACTTACTTTGTAGCCCAGGCTGGTTTTGAACTTGCAAAGATCCTCCTGCCTCAGCCTCCTGAGTGCTGGGGTTGCAGGCATGCGCCACCACGCCTGGCTACTGTCGTTAATTGAATGAGTCATTAAGTTCGGTTCATACTTGTTAAGTGTACTCTCTTTCTATTCTGTTGCCTCTTCTCTGGGTGGAGACTGTCTTCTATAGACTTTAGTGGAAAAGACGAGAAACTTAGATATGTGTGACTACATGACAATACAGAAAGCAAATGGAGTTTTTGGGGCACATTTCTGGCAAACATTCAGTCATACCTCGTTAACTATTGTCTTATTGCAAAACAAACATTTTAGTGAATTTAGGGAAAAGATTCTTCAATACCTTATTTTTAGATCTGACAAGGAGGTAGACTAACTTTGAATTTTCCAAATGAGTTACATCTTTGCAAGAAATGGGTTCAAGTTTGTTTCTCATTCAGCATGTGTATGTATTAGGAGGAAAAGAACTTTTTTGATGTGATTTAATTTTCAAGGGCTTGAAATGTCTGTTGGTAGATTCCACCCCATGATTGGTAGGGAGTCTGGCAATGGTTACTGAGAGGATAAATGGTACTTTTGATTGAAAACATCTATAGCAGAGATGGCAGGTAATTTTTTAGCTCAAGCAGTAAGTCTGATAGATTTATAAAGTCTGTCTTGAGTCCTGTGCTTAAAAGGGTTTTGAAGCCATTTTCAAATTCACATTGATGAGAGTAACATCTTCCCTGTTTACCAGAGACAGAAATGGTTACATGTCTATTGCATATCTGATGTCCCTAAGCCATAATCAAGTCAGATTTTATTTACTTAAAAATTACTGTTCTTATTAGATTTCTTCGTTTATTAAAACAATTTTTCAGAATTACCCTTGAAAACAAGACTAACATATAACTTTTACCCATCAGGTTAAACTAATAGCACTTTAATAGCTATGATACCTTTATAGTCTACCAAATGGCCAGTAGCTGTCACCTAACTTAGTGACTCATTCAGTTAATGACAGTTTTAAACACTGGCGGACTCTACTAATTCGCTCATCATTAGAATAATCACAGTTGACAAACAAATAAAAATTAAGACAATGCACTAATATTTTTATATCAGAACCCCTTCTGTGGGATATCACTTCATTGTTTAAATGTAATTGAGGTACTGTTATGAGCATTAGAACAGACTGCGCACATTTCTGTGGCATAGCTTTATAATTATTCAGAGTGAGTACCATTTGTCCTTATCCTATGTTTTGATTTCCTTTCTCTAGAGACAGCTATTTAATTTAGCCTGTTCTCTTTTTAATGAGCAGCTTAATTTTACTTTCTACATTTAGCTTTTTCAGCTTCTTAATGAGTTGACAGTATTACTGGTTGGTAGTGTCCAGTGTCTATTTTAAAATTACTTGGAAAATGCACAAGATATTTAAATAAATCTGTAGTCATTGTAAGTCAACCTCTCTATACCAAATTAGGACTTTTTTTAGTTTTTAAACCAAGTGCCATGTACTGTCATTGGCTCTGTGAGAGGCTGTGGTGACATTCAGGTGTGGATTTCTAGTATTTTTACATATTGCTATTATCTAGATACCCGCATGAAGGAAATTTTATATTTTACATTAGGAAAAGTTTTGCATTTTACATTGACGTATTTTGCATTCTGGTAATCAAAAATGACAAGGAGAGGAAAGGGGTGAAAGATGAGGAAGGATGTCCTTGAGTTTACCCACACTGCCTCTGTGCACCACTTTTGGGATTGTTCAGGGCCACAGCGCTAGTTTCCAGCTCTCCTTCAACTAGGAAAAGCTTTGTGACTACTAAAGGGGACACTTAACAGGCAGGGGTAGTTTCAAAGTGAATTTTCCTTTGTTTCATGGCTGTTATTAGAGTTTTGTTTGGCTTTAATGATTCTTATTTGTGGGGAAAAGAAATATTCAAGTAAGGTACCTTCTTGCCCTATATATGTTTAAAAATATCAAAAGAAAGTAGGTTGAGTAAAAAGTCCTGTATGTCATCTGAATATTTTAGCTTTGGAAAATTTTAAAGTTGTAATGTTTAAAAATTATTGGTCCATTTCTGCAAGATGTGAATAACAAAGTCAGAGAGTCTCTTGAATGCTGGTTCAGGGAGACTTAGGTCTGGGCTGAGTTCTGCAGCTGTTAGTTTAAGACATGTTAGTGAAAACTGTGTATTTGAGCACCAAAAAAGAGAGTCTTAAATGCATTTAGAAATAACCGGGGCTTTTTGTATTTCCCTCTTCAGTGCTTCTTATAAAGAAACCTTGTTAAATGACATCCGGAAAGCCAGACTGAAATACCAGGGCGATGAACTAGCAAAGGAGCTGGCTGTGATCAAACTTCGCATGGATAACATTGAGGTTATGACCTCAGATGTCATCATTAATTTACTCCTGTCTTACCGCGATATCCAGGTATGAAATATGCCTTGCTGAGGCTGAATTTTTCCCTGGAATGAGAAACTCCTCATGTGTAGTACTCTTGTATCAGGTATATGGTAATGTAGATGTTTTATATAAACAAGTAGGTGACTAGATCATAGGTCATTCAGCTTACTTACTGTGGTAGAAGTTTTTTTTTTTTTTTTCTTTTGGTACCGGGGATCAAACTCACAACTTTGTGCCTGCCAAGCAGGTCTTACGCCACTGAGCTAAATCCCCAGCCCTATTTTTTTTGAGACAGGGTCTCAATATGCAGTTCAGACTGGCCTTGATCTCACTTTGTAGCACAGGCTGGTCTCAAACTCACACTATCCTCTTGCCTCAGCCTCTGCCTCCTGAGTGCTGGGATTAAAGGCATGCACCACCATGCCTGGCTTGTGGTAGAAGTTTTGGAGGACGTTTTTGTCACATTGGTCCTAGTGTAACCAAACTCACAAGAGATCACATGTTCAGGACTACTTAGTATAAGAAACAATGAGTATAATAATTTATAGACCTTTTATGCTATGCATTGTTCCAAGCCTTTTGAAACTCCTCATTTATTTAATCTTTTTAACCCTATGGTGTAGGTCTACTCCAATTATACCCATTTTGCAAATAAGGGAAACGAGGCACAGAGAAATGCAGTAACTTAACCAAAATCAGAGTTGTTAGTAAACTTACGATTCAGGCTGAGGCTAATTTGCTCCATTTTCCTTGTTCTTAACTCTTCTGCTACTTCCTTTAGGCCTTTTCCCTTCCTTTTTTGTTTACCATCACTTATTAGTGACAGAGCACGGATTTCAGAGGTATGTACAGGACCCAGGGAATGCAGATGTTTATTCTAAGAGAGGTATCAGAAGACAATGGAGAGTTTGTGAGGCAAGGCTGGTGAGATTAGGTGCCATGAAGGAAATCAAGCATTTCATTCTCCAGTTTTATTTTCTATGGATTCATTTCTAAGGGTGTCTTGCCTCTTTTCCCTCTGGAGGCACACGGGGTAACATACCTCTCTTGTAGAATTCTACAAAGTCAGAATTGTTTGCCACAGTTATTTAAAACTGGAGACATCCACTTATAATATGGACCAAGAACAGTAAGCCACTAAGGAACTCATGCACCTAGTAACATACAGATGCAGCTAACTGATTTTAATTGCAAGTGCTACTAGAGATTATGATAGTGATTGAATTATGCCCCTATAGGATTGTCCTTTCTTGAAGTCTTTCTTCAAGGCAACCTTTTATGTCTTAACCTTCCATTGATGGTATTTACAGGCCCAAAGGTGAGCCAAGAGGTTCCTGGAATACACTACTTTCTCTTTCCTGGGGCAGCTGCATCAAGGTGCAGAGCCATGAGATAGGCATGGGCTTTCAGTAGGAAAGCTGACTATAGCTAGCACCAAGTTGGCCAATACCAATAATTCTAAGCCTGGATGAAAAAGGATAACAGGGAGCACTACTATGATAAGAGGAGACACAACTAAGACATACATGGTTGCAGTTTTTCCCTGGGTAATTATGCAGTATTTAGAACAGTGGTTCTCAGTCTGTGGGAATTTGGCAGCATCTGGAGACATTTGGGTGTCAAAACTGAGTGTGGGTTAGGAAATTACTGCTGACTTCTACTGGGTAGAGACCAGAGATGGTGCACAGGACAATATTTCATTACAGAGTGTTCTGGGTCCATTATGTCAATAATGCTGAGCCCTGGTTTAGATTAATTTGATTGAGTCTAGCAAAAATAGGAAGGACTAAGATGTTTTCTTCCTTTATGTGAGAAGTTTTCTTGTATTTATATGTCCAGCTGGTTTTAATACACAGCTCTGCTAGTGGTGCCAACCATCCTGTACTGTGCTAGACTCTCTTGATTTCTTTTGTTGCCTTTGGATTAACAATTTTCCTTTGATCCCCATGTGCGATTTACATCAGGGATTCCTTCTCTGTCCTCCCCTTTCTTATTCATCTTTTTTTTTCTGTTCTACAAGTAATTTTACTAAGACTCTGTATAAGGAAAGGCTTTCTCATGTTTGTAACTACTAAGAAAAATCTATGAAAAGCTGTTTCTTTCTCATCCTGGAACCTCTTGCCAACAGGACTACGATGCGATGGTCAAGTTGGTAGAAACTCTGGAGATGCTGCCTATGTGTGATGTGGCTGATCAGCATAATATTAAATTCTTCTATGCATTTGCAATGACTAGGTAAGAATGATGATGTGTATGTAGAGTCTTAAAACATGCCACCTGTTAAAATCTGATTTCTCCTTTTATTCACCATTCATCAAATATGAGCCAGGTTATATGGTAAATGTGAAGGTTATGAAAATGGGCAAGGCACAGTGTTTGTCTTCTTGGACTTTGTCTTTGGAACATATATTCTGGCTGTGAGATGAGACACATAAAGAAATCCTAATAGCTCAGGGTGGTAAGTGGTTTAATTAAAGTTTGTCCAAGGTGATATGGAAGTTTAGCAGAGGAAGGGAATCATTCCATTTGAGAGTTTTAAAGAGGCCTCTCTTGGGTCTTCTGGACTATTTTGAAGAATTAGTAAGAATAACCTCATGAATGAGAGAGTGGGGGATGGAGGGATGGTGAAAAGGCCATTCCATTTGGCCAGACCAGAGTATGAGTATAGAGTTCTTCATGTACAAGGTACATTCATGGACCATTCAGTGCAATGAGAATACAGATGCAGGTGAAAAAAAAGTACAGACAGTGCAGCTAAGCATGGAGGATGGGACCACATCTCAAAAGGACTTTGTAGACTTGAAGGAATTGGTAAAGTCTTCTAGATTGTGAGGGGTATTTAAGCAACAGTATTGACATTGTGTAATAGGGAAAGAGGGTCTCATCTTTATGTACTAGTATAATCTGAACTTGGGAATTCAGAATGCTGGGCTAAATAGAGCATTTGCAACTTTGAATTCCCTGCCTAGAGACCACTAACTTCAAAAGTTTAAATGCTAGCGGTAATAGTTAAGATGCAAATTATCTAAGATACGAAGAAACAGCAAATGCAGTGATTTTTAAAAGATTGACATTTGGACTAGTATTGATTTCTTACTGTTTTTTTTTTGAAATTCTGCATTCCACCTTTTTTATTTTGCTTTAAAAAAAAAAGATTGACATTTCCCTTTAGCATAGTAGGCTAGAGGTGAGTGTAGACTGGTCTAGTGGCACAGCACTGCTCTAGGAGTTGCTTAGGGACTTAAAATCCAACCAATTTGTAACTCTTTTTACCTACAGTGTTGACTTTAGTGGCATAATTGAAGCTAGGATATTGCCTTTCTATGTTCCAGCCTGTGGAATGGGAGGGAGGCACTGAAGAGGAAGTTCAGGGCAGGTGATTTCCTTCAATGCAATTGGTGAGAACTCAGTCATATGACTCTGGTTGCAGGGGAAGCTAGGAAATGTAGTCTCTAGCTGAGCAGTATATGCACCACTAAGCTTGCATCTGGAGGCTATAGCTAGGAGTTTGCCACATTCAGCCCCACAAAAATTCCAGATGCCTAAATGTCTTAGTTCTATCATCTCCCTTCCTCCATTTATAATATACAAGAAGACGAGCAGCATAAGGTGAATATCATGAGAGCCATGCATAGATAGACTCCCTGCTGGGCCTGTTCCCAGCCTGAGCTGGGAATTAGTCATGTCAAGTCATACAACAGAGTATTCTGGGAGAGTATTTAAACTTAGTTTGAGAACTGGAGAGTTCTGGCATCTCCTTATCAACCTTCCATGGCTGCATCTTAATCAGGAAGTGAATAAAATGAGGATTGAGGATGAGCTGAGTTAGAGGACTTTCATATTTGATTTCCAGGCTATTTTCCTTCAGCAGCTGGATTAGGGTATAGAATGTCAACCTGCCACTAGCAGCATTGGCAGGAAAGCAGCAAAATAAGAGCCCATGGTTTCAAAAGTCTTACACATGTGAGGTCACATCTCTTGAGGTAAAATTTGCAATCAGTGAAATGCATAGATCTTAAATATATAATGTGAGTTTGGTAAATCGATATACACAGGAAAATAACACTCGCATCAACATAGAAGATATTTTCATCACCTTAGCAATTCTTCATGCCCATTTGCAGGTGATCCTTTTCCCTCCTTAGACAATCACTATTGTAGCCTCTATCTCCATAGTTCTGCTTGTCATTAAACTTCAGATAAATGAAATTATACAATATGCCCTCGTTTATATCTGTTTTTTTTTTACATCCAGCATCATGTTCATGGGACTCATATATGCTGTTATGTATATCACTGATTGATCATTCCCATTGCCAGAGTATTCCATTGTGTAGATAGGACACAGTTCATTTTACTGATGATAGACCTTTAGGTGGTTTCCAGTTTGAGGATACTAAGAACAGTGCTTCTGTGAACATTATTGTGCAGTTTTTTTGTTCATATATGTACACATTTCTGTGGGATATATAGCATTTACATGTAGTACACACCAACACACAATGGGGTTCTGATTCATTTTTGGAGAGAAGACTTTATAGTTTCTATGAAAAGGTGCCTATATTCTGTAGTGACCTTTAAACTCAGCATCCCATAGTAGGAAACATCTTCAAGAATGAAGGCTAGTCTTCATTAAGCCTGAAAACTCTGTTTCCTGAGTATAGCAGGCTCAATTTTTAATTATATTTAATTATACTTGTATAAACTTGAATGATCCTTGATTTATAAGGATGAAATACATTCTCACTCGTGAGTTTCTATGCTTGGCACAGTACAAATGCTATAAATATGGAGGGGCTGTGGGGAAAAAGGAACTCTTATCCACTGTTGGTGGAAGTGTAGACTGGTGCAGCCACTGTGGAAGTCAGTGTGGAGATTCCTCAAGAAGCTAGGATTAGAGATCCCATTCAACCCAGCTATCCCACTTCTGGGCATTTTCCCAGAAGAACTGAAAACATCATACCACAGTGATATCTGTGCACCCATGTTTATAGCAACACAATTTGTAATAGCCAGATCTTGGAAACAACCCAAGTGCCCATCAATTAAAGAATGGATAAAAAAGATGTGGTATTTTTATATAAGGGAGTACTACTCAGTAAGAAAGATTGCATTGAGACTTTTATAAATAAATGGACACGACTTGAGACCATACTCATAAGTGAGATAAATCAAACCCACATCTATAAATATCGTGTTGTCTCCCTAGTGTAAGAAACTGAAAAAGTATATATGATCCAAAATCTATAATAAATACTATGTAAGGGTAAAAAACAGCTCAAAGAGCAAAAGTAATTGGGAAGGGAAAAGGGGGAAAGAGGGAAGGGAAAAGGAAAAGATATAAATCTGTGTATATGTATATGTAAGATAACTAAAAGGAACACACTGCTGAATGTATTCGTTATTGACAAAGAACAATTAATACTCATATGATTAGATTAATTTTACATGTCTATATCTGTTAATGTAAGCAACCATTTTGAAGATAACGATACACAATATTGCAACCATTGTCAATTTTCTATCATCCTGTTTTATAAACGTGTAATGTTACTGTTGTGCATTTACTCTAATCGTTTGTTTCTTTTGCTTTTTGTCTTTGTTATGTGTGTCTTTTTTTCTCTTAAATAAATAAAAAACAAAACAACATCGGCTTGTTAGGACTTGGGGATATAGCTCAGTGACACAGCACCTGCCTGGCAAGCACAAGGTTATGAGTTTGAGTCCTGGTACCAACGGGGAAGGAGATTGACTTGTTAAATAAAAATCAAGGGCCAAGTAAGTCACTCATCACCGTCTTTTTCCCAGATAGAGTAGAGGCAACTATAACAGGGTTTGAAATGGAAGATTGGTTTCTGTGAGAAATATATGCAGCAGGAGGAGGTGATCCTGAGACAAATATGTTGGAAACAGAATGGCAAAGATTGTGTGCCAAAGAGCCACTTTTTTCTTTGCTTTCTAGTATAATTGTTTCCTGTTAGACAGTGGCTCTGTATTGTAGATCGGGCAGGATTCTCAATGCTGGGAGCCTCATTTTCCCCCAGAAAACTAGGAATTTTCAATAGAATTGCAGTTTTTGTTCCATTTATACATGCAACCCAATTTTGAATTTTGCGTTTTTGCTTTAGGTGCAGCCTATGCCAGATATCAGCATAGTTGCAGTAAAATTTGGCATCATGTATGGTTTTGAAAAGTTTATGGTGTTATTTTATAGTGATTGGCAAAAAGTGAATTTTCTTGCATTGCAGTTGACCTTTGACTCTTAATAATTGGAGCAAATAATGGCTATAAATTATTTACTAAAGGTTGGTGGAGATGAATAACATCTGACCCTCAAATGGCAAGGGCTCCCTGTCAGTACGAAATCTGACTTGGGCTGGCCAGCTCTTCCTGGTATCTTTCACTTCACTGCATTTGGAAGTCCATTCAAAACTCCTTCAAGTTTGCACTGAGCAGTTAAGCTGCTGGCCTCACAATGGCCTGAGATCCTTTATGAGCAAGTTTTATTTGCTGTCACTTTTGCAGAAGGGAATTTATTATGTACATTCATGCAAGCAGAATATTCTGACTGGGAATCCAGCCAGCAGGCAGAAAAATGGACTAAAAGAAGCACATCAGAATCAAAGTCCTTTGTTAAAACAAATTTTTTTTCTATTGCAAAATACAAGGCATATGCTCATATTCTACCTCTTGCATCTGTAGGTGAAGACCACCAGTGCAGGCAAATTTTACCTCATTGAGTTACCCAGAACCTGGAGAGGAGACAGTAAATGATACTTTTATTTGAATGTCTAACATGTCATTCAGTAAATAATGGGAGCAACAGAGAGAAAATGCTCTGTGGAACCTAGGAGTATGTGTGTATAGGGGGCGTATTATATGAAAGTAACTGAATTCAATCCACACCAGAGGGGCTCCAAGCATGTTCCAAAACCTACAACAGTCAGCCTCTGGGCTTCCTAGCCAGGTTGTTCTTTGAAGAGACATTTTCCCTAGGAGAGCACTGTGGATTTGTCACCTCTGCAGAAGCTGTCAGCCTCTTTTTGTCTCTTCTGTTTATGTTCACAATTTTTTTTTTTTTGGCACTGGGGATCGAACTCACAACTTCGTACCTGGCAGACAGGTGCTTAAGCCACTGAGCCAAACACTCGGCCCTAGTGTTTTTTGAGGCTGGGTTGCACTGTAGCTCAGGCCGCCCTTGTGCTTGTGTTGTAGCTCAAGCCGGCCTTGAACTCACAACGCTTCTCCTACCTCAGCCTCCCAAGTGCTGGGATTAAAGGCATGCGCCACCAGGCCCGGCTTGTTTATGTTCACTATTAAATATGATCATCTTGCCAGGCATGTTGGTACATGACTGTAATCCTAGTGCTAAGGAGACGAAGGCAGTAGGATTGCTGCAAGTTTGAGGCCAGCCTGAACTGCATAGCAAGACCCTGTGTCAAAAAAACTCAAAAGGAAGAAAGAAACCCCCCCATGTTTATTTCTATGTTTATGTAAATAGCAATGCTTATTGTATGTTTGTTCAAAGCAGAAAGATTATGACATCTTTCCACTGTTAAAGTGGCTTATCTCTGGGTCACTAAAAGCATGTCACAAAAGGATGAGAGATTTGTTGCTGCTTTCCCAGTAGTGAACATAACCACAGAATTTGTCAACTTGGAATCATGTGGTTCAGTTTAGAGAAGCTGAAGAAATAAAGTTAGGAATCCAAAATATAACAGCTGGTCAGTAAGAGGTCTGAGTTCAGAACTCCCTAATTTTACCATAGCATGCTATTTACAACAGTTTTTAAAGCTAAGGTTAATAATATTATACCATAATTACATTTTTTCCATGAGACTTTAGCTTATATTTTGTGTGCCTGTGGGACAACCAAAATAAACCACAGACTTCCACTTGAATTTGTTGGGCCATCTCTGCATAAGTCCTGGTTTGTCATATGCAATGAGAATATAAGATGGTAGCTGAGTATTGAAGCTGCTTTCATAATATACTTGTGGTTTGGTTTTTGCTGTGGTAAAAACACAAAATCTGTCAACCATTTTAAAGCATACAGTGCAATAGTATTAAATATATTTAAATTATTGTGAAGCAGATTTCTAGAACTTTTTCATCCTGCAAGTCTGAAACTCTGTACTTGTTAAACAATGCTCCATTTTCCCTTCCCTTAAGCCCCTGGTGTCCATCATTCTGTTTTCCATCTCTATGAAATTGACTACTTGAGACACCTCATATAAATGGAATAATATACTATTTATCTTTGGTGCCTGTTTTATTTTAGTATGGTGCCTTCAAAGTCCATCCATACTGTACTATATATCAGAATTTTCTTCCTTTTCAAGACTGAATAATACTCCATTGCATGGAAATATCACATCTTTGTATATTCACTCATCCATCAATGAACATTTGGGTTGCTTTTACCTCTTGGCTATTGTGAATAGTGTTACTGAATGTGACTGTTAAAAAATCTCTAAGATCTTTTTTTTCCGATTCTTTTTTATATATACCTAGAAGTAGGACTGTGTCTTGGTTACTTTTCTCTCGTTGCTGAGACAAAATACCTGATGCCCAAAATTAGGAAAGGAAAGGTTCTTACAGTTCTTGGGGGTGTTAACTCCCATGGCTTCTCTCTTAAGCCCATTCTGCTTGGTTTTTGCAGCTTTCCTTGAATGATCCACGTTCCTGGCTTTTCCAAACATCTGGGTTTTCCATTGTACCCTTGGCTTCACTCTTACATCTTTACCTATTGCCCTCTCAGGGACACACTGCTTGGCCTCCCAGGCCTTTTGAAACTGTGGTAGAAGCTACCTTAACCTCAGAATTTGTGCATTTTCCTTGCACCTAAAACCAGCGCTACATGGATGCCACCAAGGTCTGCTACCAGCTGGAGCACTGACCAGGCTTTCCTCTCTCTTGCCAGTTCACACCTGGCTGTTTGCAGCTGCCATGAATGGCTGGCCCTCAGCCACGCTACCCTGCCTTGCAGCCAGCTGAGTATTGATTGAAACCTCCAAGAACTGTAAGAAATAAACCTTTCCTTCCCTCATTTTGGGTGTCAGGTATTTTGTCTCAGCAACAAGAAAAAAGTAACCAAGACAGACTGCTAGATCATATAGTCATTCTAATTTTAAATTTTTGAGGAAACTCTATTCTGTTTTCTGAAGTGACCTGACCAATTTATACTCCCAGCAGTCATGTATAATTTTTTCAATGCTTACCAACACTTGCTTTGTGTTTTTAAATAGTACTATCCTAATGGGCGGGAGATGGCATCTCATTGTATCTTCAACTTACATTTCTGTGATGATTAGTGACATTGACCATTTTTTTCATGTGCTTGTTGGCTGTTTGTTATCTTTGGAAAAGATCTATTTAAGTCCTTTGCCTATTTTTAGTCAAATTGTTTAATATGTTTAGGAGTTCTTTATATACCTTGCATATTAACTTCTGATCAGATACATGATTTGCAAGTATTTTTTCCTGTTTTCTAGGTTGCCCTTTCACTCTGTTGGTTATGTCCTTTGATGCACAAAAGTTTTCAAGATTTTTATAGGGGCATTTGTCTATTTTTGCTTTTGTGGCTTGTGCTTTTGATATCATACACATTAAAAACATTGCCATAATACATAGATACATTTTACAACTAAAAGCAAGTTGCATTATTTTTTTGCATTATTTTTCTGAGAAACGAATTATCTTCTAACCAGCAGACTTGTCCATAATCCGTGTTTTCTATTTATTTATTTATTTTTATTTTAAAGAGTATATAGCAGAATAAAAGCAATCAAAAACAAACACAGTGTAAGAGATGCAGGACTTCAAAGCATTATGAAATCAACAGTAGTTACCATAATGCCCCTTGATGTCTTCGAAATAGCTGCAGGTAACTTCAGACATAGTATAAATCAAAAAACAGAATAGAATAGAAACAATAAAAACAACATAATGAATGTGATAAAGGACTTCAAAACAAGCCAATAGTAAATCCAAAATTGCTACCATAAGGTATCTTGCTATTCTTGAAATAGCTTCTCCTGCCATGGGATTTAACATAATCAAACAAAACAAAAGAGAATAAAACCCAACCCAGCAAAACAATGGAAATGACATAGGACCTCAAAACAAGACCATAGGAAATCAGTGATGGCTGCAACCCTCAGAAGGAGATCCCCCTAGATGACACATTGCTTAGCAACATCCTCTGAATCTATGGTCAGACCACTGGCCCTAGACCTGCAATGTTAATGAAATACCAAAGCACCACAGGCATCCAATTGCATTTCACCTCAATAGCTATCATCATAGCCTGTGTTTCTCGGGATAAGCTAGTTGCTTGAGGAAGGGGGGATGGTACTTCTTGTCTGCCAGCCCTTGTGCCAGAAGGGGCTGGGGTCTGGCTGTTCCCAGTCCACAGGAGGCCCACACACAATGCCAATTCCCAGATTGGGTTTGTTTGGTGCTGTGGCCATTGTTCTCTCTAACCCCAGTCCACGAATGGTGCTGACTCACGGGGAGAGGCTTGGATCTAGTTGTGGCCAGTTTGCCAGAGGCCCATGCATGGCGCTGGTTCCCAGACTGGGCTTGTTTGGTGCTGCGGCCATTGTTCTCTCTAACCCCAGTCCACGAATGGTGCTGACTCACGGGGAGAGGCTTGGATCTAGTTGTGGCCAGTTTGCCAGAGGCCCATGCATGGCGCTGGTTCCCAGACTGGGCTTGTTTGGTGCTGCAGCCCTTGTTGTCTCTAACCCTGTCCGCAAATAGTGCTGACTCACAGGGAGAGGCTTGACTCTAGTTGTTCCCAGTCTGTCTGAGGGCTGGGTCTGGCACCGGTTCCCAGACTGGGCTTATTTGGTGCTGTGGCCATTGTTCTCTCTCAATCCATGTTTTCTTTTTGAATGATACTTAACACTTCTGTGTTTATTCCTTCTCACTGGCTCCTTCTAGCCTATGGCATCACCTTTTTTTGGCTACTTCCTTTTTGTCCTTCTTCCTCTGCTTACTGGCTTATTTATGTGTAATAGAAGAACCATGTGCATATAAAAGGAGAGAGCTCATAAGCCATGACTGAAAAAGCTAATGGGTGATTTAAAAAATAGTTACACATGTATATATAATACTCATGCACAAACTTTTGAACTTACATAGATAAGGAAACTTGTTCTCTTCCAACTGATTGCACTGCCATATCCCGCTGTTGTTTTGATAATGCCATCATCACTCAGAGTATTTTGGTCTCAGAATATTATGGAAAGAAGAGATATTTTTTGTTTGGAATTGCCTTAAGAGCCAATTTACAAGGCACATAGGAGATTAGTATTATTCCAGTGCGTTTTGTAAATGGATCTGGGTTTGACTCCTAGCACCTATACAGTATTTAAATGTCATGGCCATGGTCAAGCCACTTAACTTTCCAAAGGGTCACCTTCCTCATCTATCAAACAGGATACTTAACATTTACCTTGTAGTAAGTACAGGTTGAATAGTTCTTACCAAAATGCTTGGGACGAGAAGTGTTTCAGATTTATTTATTTATTTATTTAGGAGTTTGGAATATTTGCATAGACTCTATCAGTTGAGTAGCTCCTCATCCCAGACTAAAATCTGAAATGCCCTGTTACAATACTGAAAGTTTCGGGTTTTGGAGAAAATTTTTAAGTTTGGGGTTTTGTATTAGGGATGCTTCACCTGTATTACTTGGAATACTCCTGGCATGATGCAGGTATTTGGCTAGGGCTGTTACTCTTACTATGTATCTTGATCACCTGTATTTTTACCACGTTGGAGGAATAACTTCTGATCATCCTCAGATACCAGAACTATAGTCCTAACAAAATATAGATAGTGCCACCACAGAAGATAATTGCAATAACATACCTTTGGCTCTGGAGAAATTTCATAAAAGAAGGTGGTAGCAACAAGAACTTTATTGGAATAAATACATTGACCTCTGAAATGACTATTTTGAATGGAAGAGGGTTTATTTCAGTGTAGATATTTGTAGACAAAAGAATACTGCATTTAGTAAATTCAAAGCTTATTACTTTATAGTGTGTTTCTCAACCTTGGTACTATTGATATTTGGGGATGGGGGCTATCCTATGTATCATAGGGTGTTTAGCAACATCCCTTGTCTCTACACACTAGAGAACAATAGTTTCCCACCCCCAAACATAAAAATTAAAAATGCTTCCAGATACTCACAGATGTCCCACATGTGACAAAATCATTGCTGGTCAAGAACACTGCTTTTATTAAAGAGCATTGCAGGTATAGCAAGGTATACTTTGACTTCTGAATTGCTTACTAGCAATATAATGTTCATAAGGTAATTAAATTTGATCCTGAGTTCTTTTGTAAACTGGGATGATGATGCTTATAGTAAATGTTTAAATGAGATACACCATATCCAAATGACCTGTACAGACCCTGGCAGCTGGAAAGCACATCATAGAACTTTAGTCCCCCCTTCATTTATCTTCCATTTACACTTCTTAATTCAAATTGTTATATAAAAAGGCTGCAGAGGTACAGCAAGTGCCACGTGATTTGCGGCTTGGTCTATAGGAATTATAGTCTTTTAAAGTAGACAATAAAGTGCTCACTTTGGCAGCACATATACTAAAGTAGACAATAAAAAGTATTTGTAACTTAGCCAAAAAGTTGCCCATTGATCTGTTATCCAGAGCACTCAAATTTGGAATATTTCAAAACCTCCATGCTTTTTACATCCTACAAAACCGTGGTCTGGACTGCTGTGAAACAGTTAAGGATAATGGGAATTAAAATACGTGGTCGTGGTCTGACCCTAAAACCATGTGATATGCAACTTTTCTGTCAGCCTAAGATAATACAACTTTGAAAGAGTTAGAGTAGTAATTAAATTAATTGGTAGCAAATAAAATTCAGTGACCAATGAATGAGTGGCCAGAGAACATTTAGTGGTAAATCTCTAGATTATGCTTGTATACATCAGAGCACTTGGGGGAGAATCAGTATAGACAGAAAAATCCCCCATCGCCCCTCCTTTATGAACAGATGGAGAATTCTTGGCTCTGTCATTGATACAAAGGAAATACTAGTGCAACCATCAGAGGACCTGTATGAGACAAGAAAAATCCTATTAAGAATTACCTATACCCATACTTTTGACAAGGCATTAAAGTAGGTTTCATATAGTGATCTCAGGTGACATACACTGAATATTAACAACAGTGCTATTTTTTGTAGTTTTGAGAGTAGTTGACCAGCAGGTAAGATGAAAGGAAGTTGTGATCAGCAGGCAGCCCCTTAGTGGATTACTAATTGGACAAGAGTGTAGAGAGAAGACCTCAAGAAAAGGGAGGAACCAGTTCTCCATGTATTGGTTTGCTTGTGCATTCAGGGGTATGAGGAGGGCCCAAGGCAATCCTTGGATATTTGGGGAGAAGGTGTCTTGGAAGGAGGTGGGTCCTGGAAAGCCAGTTGGAGTAAAATGTGAAACTTGAAAAGTTTCTGAGTTCTGGGTAGGCATCCCTTGGTTAAGGCAATGTGTGAGAAAATGCAGGAGAGGAAGCAAATGACTCCATGTCTTTTCACCTTGTTCTGATCCTGCTCCCCCTAGATTACCATTCTCCAGCTGCCATCACCTGCCATCCATTTGAAGAGCAGCAGACTGTTTGCACCTGTGGATGTTTGAGTGTGTTGTTTGCTCTGCTGAGAATGTGCTTTCCCTCATTATTTACCTGGCTGGGATAATCCTTCAAGGTCTGGTGCAGTGTTGGTGAACCTTTTGGAGCTTTTAGTGGTACAACACGTGTGCCATAGGTTCACCACAACTGGTTTAAGTATGCTTTTCTAAGAAAGATTGCAGTTGCAATGAATACCAAATCTGAGAATAATATTCCTGTTGTTATTCATTCTCCTATCCTCCAGATTTCAGTGTTTACTTAATACCTGTGATTCTTCCATTAGGTTGTAAATCTGAGGGGAAATGGGGACCATTGTGTATACTAGGCCATTGTATATGCAATGCCTCATACCAGTGTGCCACTCATTGTAGGTCCCCAATTAATGTTGAATGGGTGAATGGATGACTGAATGGTATAAATTTGGGAAAGATCCATGTAACAAGTGTCTTGGTGCTACAGTTAATTTCAGAGTTTGGTATTAAAAGGCAAATGTATTTTCTTTATATATAAGTTTATGCATAAAAACCAAAGTATCAGCTAGGCATGGTGGCACATGCCTATAAGGCCAGCACTTGGCTTAGGTAGGAAGATTGAAAGTTCAAACCAAACCTGGGAACTCTGATTTAGCGAGAACCTGCCTCAAAATTTTAAAAGGGGCTAGGGATGTCGCTCAGTGTGAAGGTCCTGGATTTAATCCCCAGTACTGGAAAAAAATATAATAACTGATGATACCATTCACAGTTAGTTCAGAGATAATTGCTGAAGTTAGGACATGGCCCAGAGGAAAGGTTTTGGGAAAACAGAGGTCTGTATAGGCTAGGCCGAGGTTAGCAGTGATAGAAGTCTTCCTAATGTGTGACCCAGGTGTATTAGTCATTTTCCTATCACTGGGACAAAATACCTGAGGCCTCAAATTAAAGGAGGAGAGATTTATTTTGGCTCACAATTTCAGTCTATGATCATCTGGCTCCATGGCAGAAACATCATGGTAGAAAGATGCAGTGGAGCAAGGCTGCTCAGTTCATGGTGACTGAGAAGCAGAGCAGGGGAAGAGTGCCAGAGAGGAACAGGTGAAGGACCAAGTATAGCATCCAAGATCATGCCTCCGTAACCCACCCAGACACACCCAGGAGTGTGCTTTGCTAACCTGCTAGGTGTTTCTTCATCTGGTGAAGTTGACATATCAGTATTAATGGTCACATGAGGTGCCTGAAAAAGGGGGAATTTGTTACTGCCTCAAAGGGAAGTAGACCTTCCTGACCAAGAAAATTCATGACTAAGGAGTTGCGTTGATTTGTGTATTCATCAGGATAGGGTAACTGCTATAATAAACAGCCCTTCAGTTAAACCAGGTTAGGGTGATAGGGAGTGTTAGAGGGGTGGATAGGTTGCAATTTTAAGTTGGATGCTGAGAGAAGACCTCACTTTCTAGAAAGTGACATGAATGAAAGATAGGTGGTGAGGGAACATGCCATGTAAATATATTGGGAAAGAGCATTCCAAGTAGAGGGATAAACAGCAGGGGCATAGTAAGTGATGGGGAGGGTAAATGACAAGAGATGAGGTTAGAAAAATAACAGGGGCAGGGGCAGATCTTGTAAAACCTTATAATGCATTAAAAAAAAAAAAACGGCATCATGTATTCCAAGATGGGAGTCACTGTGAATTCTGAATAGAGTGACATGACCTGAATTACAGTGTTGCTGGATCACCCTGACTTCTGTGTTGAGAATAGATTATAAAGAGAGAAGGATAGAAGCAGGAAATGATGGTAGTTTTGGATGAAGGTGGTGATTGAGGGAGTCAGGAGGAGTGACCAGTTTAGAAGATGGTTTGAAATAAAACCCAATAGCCTTTACTGATTGAATAAAGGGCATTAGGGGAATCAAGTATGATGCTAAAATTATTGGCCCGAATAACAGGAAGAATGGACAGGGAAGGCTATGAAAAGAACAGGTTTGATAAAATGAATACATGTTTGACTTTAGAAGTAAGTTTGAAGTATTAAACATGCAGGGGAGAGGCTGAGAAGGCAGTTGGGTATAAAGTCTGGAGTTTAGGAGACATATCTGGCTGAAGATAGAAATTTGGGAGTCACAAGAGTATAGATGGTTTGAAAAATTGTAACACTGGATGGTATCACCAGGGAATCTAGTTACTAATAAAGAGGAAAGGTTAAGGGTTGTGTTTGGGGACACACTAATGTCAAAAGACCAGAGAGATGAATAGGAACCAGAAAATATAGCTGTAGGAGGAGAAAAATCAGGCAAATGTGGTGTCCTGCAAATCAAATGAGGAAGACAGTCCAAGGAGTGAGGAGTGCACGGTTATAAAGTGCACATGAGTCAAATGCCTACATAGGTTAAATAGGACAAGAACTAAGAATTAATTGGTGGATTTGGCAGTGATGCAGACCTGCTGAATCAGAATGTGCATGATAACCCACACAGATGTGTGGGTCTCATCTCCAGAGACTTAGAATTAATTGGTCTAGGGTGCCCTCTGGATCCCAGGGCTCTTAAATCTCTGAAAGTGATTCTAATGTGTAGCCAAGGTTCAGACCCACTGTTGTCATTTTCTTCTCTTCATTATGAAATGACCTTATTGTCAGAAACAGATGTTGCTGACTGATTACACACAGGAGTTTTTATTTATAGTTTTGTTCTTGGATACCTTGGAATCTGAAAATGATAAGCAGATTTGAAAACTGATTATTAACTACTAAAGGGTTTAGCTATTAGCACCTGTCTTAAAGAGGCTTTTAAGCTGAAAATCTCTTTGCTTTTCATTTTTTTCAGGTACTTGATTTTTGTTTTCTTTATACTCAAAAGACCTTTTTTGTTTTGTGTGACAAGGGTAAATTTCAAGTTAATGAAAAACTTTAAGAGAAATCTTGATGTAACTCATTCAGAAAGAACAGAAAGACCCCAACCTGAACTCACATCAATAGTTAAGCATTTAAGCAAGTTAAGTACATTCTTTGCAAAATCCTGAATATGTCATACCTCAAAAGTAGGCTAAAGCTGGGCATGGTGGTGCCCTCCTGTAATCCCATCGGGAGGCTGAGGCAGGAGGATCACTGTGAGTTCGAGGCCAACCTGGGCTGCATAGTTAGTTCAAGGCCAGCTTGAAATACATAGCAAGACCTTGTCACAAAACAAAACCCAAAAAACACAAACAAACAAACAAACAAAGCTAATAATAGGTGTAGAAATTTTGTACTTCATTAAAGTTTTAATCTTTTTCATATTCTCATCACAGATATTAGTAGTTATTTAAATGTTTTTGTAAATTTGCATTGGATCGGTATGTGTTGGCTCTTAAAGAATATCATGGGTACTCTGCAAAAAAGAGATCTAGTTTGCAGACTAGTTAAATTAGATTCTGTATGACAGACGATATTAAACATATTAAATAAGACTAAGGTAGAAAGTGGAAAAAATCAAAATAAAGGCTTAATTTTGCAGGTTTACAGAAGGTCGCGAGTGTCTAGATTAGCCCTTCTCTGCTTAGGATTCCAACAAGAGAATGAAGCCCTAATGCCATATGGCATCCATTATATGAAATGAATTAATTTCATGTTTCTTGAATGCCGCTAACCATGCACCATCCTTGAGAGAACTAAGAAAACAGCCACTAAAATAATCAAGTAATTTGCTTTAGGGTTTAATGCTATTATAGAAAATTGCTGTAGGGTTTAATTCTATTACAGAAGCCCAGTGGAGGAATCCTAGTCAGGCTTTTTGGATACTGCAGTAGTTTTTGTGATGACATACATGGTCTTGGGAAAGAAATTGTAAAAGAGCCTGTTGTAAAATTACCAAGAAATATTTAGGATAATTTATTTATTTGTTAGAATAGTTATTAACAAAACGTGCATAGGGCCATCTTTTATAAATCCTAGCAGTGGTTTTCTGAGCAGTTTAATGGGTATCCTTCAAGGCTTTTGTTGATGTACATAAACATACATGTAAATAGTGTTTATATCAAATAGTGTCATGCTTTTCATTTAGTTCTGCAGTTTTTTTCCATGCAATGCTATATAATTACATGTGGAACTGCTCCTTTATTAGGGTTGCATGGTAGTCCATAGGTGGGTTGCTACAAGATACATATGGCCATTTCTTCTGCTAATGGGTATTTGTATCATTTTCAGTTCTTTACTATAACAAGCAGTGGCACAACAGACATCTTTATTCAAAGAATTCTAAATATTTACAGAAAATTCTAAATATTTACACATTCTATAAGTGGAACTATTGAGTCAGGATGGGTGCCTTTTACATTTTTTGTTTTTATTATGTAAAATTTCAAATATATTCCAAAGTAGGGAATAGTATAATTGTGTTAGGTAGGGTTCTCAGTAGACGCAGACAAATAGAATGTATAGATATATAAGACTTACTATGAACAGTGGTCATGTGATTATGGAGGCCGAGAAATCCACTGATATGCTGTCTATGAGGAGCTGGAGACCCAGAGGAGCCACTAGTGTAATTCAGTCTGAGTTCAAAGACCTGAGAACTAGGGTGCCCCTGGCAAAAGTCTCTGATCCTGAAAGCCTCAGAACTAGGAACGTCAGTGTCTGAGGGCAGAAGATGGATGTCCCAGCTCAAGGAGAGAGGGAGGGAGGGAGGATGAATGAATGGGAATAAAAATGAGAATGAGGATGAGGAGGGGAGAGAGAAGGGAGAAGAAGGGAAGGAAGGGAGGGTGTTTCATCCTTCCTCAGGCTTTTTGTTCTATTTGGGCCTCTGAACAGGGTTGAATGATACCCTGCCTCTACTAGTGAAGAGAGGTCCTCTAACTCTACTGATTCAAATGCTAATTTTCATGAGAACTCATGTAGTCTCACCTAGATATAATACTTCATCAGCTATCTGAGTTCCTTTTAGCCAGGTCAAATTGACACATCCAATTCACCATCACTGTAATGAACCCCCACATCCCTCTTATTCATGTGGATAATTATCATTGCATGGTCGGTTTTGTTTCCCCTTTATTCTTACTCTTCCATGCTCTAACACTGGATTTATTATGAGTCAGACATAACATTTTACCCATTTTTTTAAATCTATAAAAATTAAGGGCTGTTTATAAAAAATCTCCATTATGATACCACATCTGAAATTTAACAATAATTCCTCGATGTTAATGTTCATATTTTCCAATTTTTTTTATTCAAGAGAAAAAAGACACATATAAGAAAGACAAAAAGCAAAAGAGACAAACGACAACAGCGAATCCACAACAGTAACATTATAGGTTTACAAAACAAGATGTTAGGAACTTGACAACGGTTGCAATATTGCGTATTGTTACCTTCAAAAGGGTTGTTTAAATTAACAGATATAGACATGTAAAATTGATCTAATCATATGAGTATTAACTGATCTTTCTCAATAACTAATACATTCAGCAGTATAGTCATTTTTAGTTATCTTACATATACATATATACAGATTTATATCTTTTTCATTTT
Source organism: Dasyprocta punctata (assembly GCA_004363535.1). NCBI lineage: Eukaryota > Metazoa > Chordata > Mammalia > Rodentia > Dasyproctidae > Dasyprocta > Dasyprocta punctata. Next base: position 47,647 of record RJWM01004112.1, read on the forward strand.
CCCTTCCTTTCCTCCTTTTCCTTTTCCCAATTACTTTTGCTCTTTGAGGAGTTTTTTTACCCTTACACAGTATTTATTGTAGATTTTGGATCATATATACTTTTTCAGTTTCTTGCACTAGGGAGACAATACACTATTTACACGTTTGGGTTTGATTTACCTCACTTTGATTTATGAGTATGGTCTCAAGTCGTGTCCATTTACTTATAAAAGTCTCAATGCAATCTTTCTTGATAGCTGAGTAGTATTCCATCGTATAAAAATACCACATCCTTTTTATCTATTCCTTGATTGATGGGCACTTGGGTTGTTTCCAAGATTTGGCTATCACAAATTGGGTTGCTATAAACACGGGTGCACAAATATCACTGTGGTATGATGTTTTTAATTCTGGGAAAATGCCCAGAAGTGGGATAGCTGGGTTGAATGGGATCTCTAAGCCTAGCTTCTTGAGGAATCTCCACACTGCTTTCCACAGTGGTTGCCCCAGTCTACACTCCCACCAACAGTGGATAAGAGTTCCTTTTTCCCCACAGCCCCTCCAGCATTTGTTGTTGGTTGATTTTTTAATCTTGGCCATTCTTTCTGGAGTGAGATGGAATCTCAGTGTTGTTTTAAGTAGCATTTCCCAAAGGAACATTGATGTTGAACATTTTTTGATATATTTATTTGCCATTTGTGTTTCTTTCTCTGGGAAGTGTGTATTCATCTCAGATGCCCATTTTTGGATTGGGTCCTTGAATTTTAGGGGCCTGGTTTCTTTTAATTCTTTATATGTTTTAGATAGGAGTCCTTTGTCTGATGGACAATTGGCTAAGATATTTTCCCATTTCGTGGGTTTTCTTTTCACTCTGTTGGAGATTTCCTTTGACATGCAAAAACTTTTTAGTAAGATGAGATCCCAGTTGTTGATTCTGGGAAGAGTTTCCCGTGCAATTTGATTTTTGTTCATGAACTGTCTGCCTACTCCTATGTCATCAAGATTTTTACCTACTCTGTCTTCTAGTAAGTTTAGTGTCTCTGTTTTAATATTCAGATCTTTGATCCAATTTGACTTTAGTGCATGGTGATAGACATGGATCGAATTTAATTTTATGACATATAGAAAGCCAGTTTTTCCAGCACGAGTTGTTAAAGAGGCTGTCTTTCTTCCAATGTACATGTTTGGCCCCTTTGTCAAAGATGAGGTGGCTGAGTGTGTTTGTAGCTGTGGCTGTATCTCCTAATCTATTCCATTGATCTCCAGGTCTGTGTTGATTCCATTACCATGCTGATTTTATCACAGTAGCTTTGTAGTATAGTTTCAAGTTGGGGATTGTGAGGCCTCCTGCCTTCCCTTTGTTGCCCAGAATTGCCTTTGCTATTCTAGGTCTCTTCTGGTTCCAGATGAATTTCAGGAATGCTTTCTCTAGCTCTGTGAGTTAGGCAAGAGGTATTTTGATTGGGATTGCATTAAATCTGTATAACAATTTTGGGAAAATGGCCATTTTCATGATGTTTATTCTTCCTATCCGTGAACAGGGAAACTCTTTCCATTTTCTGAAATCTTCGATTTCCTTTTTCAGAGTAATGTCATTTTTACTGCATAGATCTTTTACTTTCTTTGTTAGATTGATTCTTAAGTATTTCATTTTTTTGGATACTATAGTGAAGGGTATGGTTTCCCTTATTTCTCTCTCAGTGACTTTGTTGTTTGTGTACAATGCTGTTGATTTCTGAGTGTTGACCTTGTGTCCAGCAACATGACTGAATTTGGTTATTACATCTAGAAGTCTTTGAATGAATTTTTGGGGGTCTTCTATGTAGAGTATCATATCATCTGCAAATAATGATAATTTTACTTCTTCCTTTCCTATCCTTATTCCCTTTATTTCTTTCTCTTATCTAATTGCTCTGGCTAATATTTCCAGAAATATATTGAATAGGAGTGGTGATAATGGACATCCTTGTCTTGTTCCTGATTTTAGGTTGAAAGTTTTCAGTTTTTGTCCATTTAGTAAGATGTTGGCTGTTGGTTTATGATATATGGCTTTTATCAGGTTGAGGTAAAGACCATCTATTCCGATTTTCTATGGGGTTTTTATCATGAATAAGTGTTGGATTTTGTCACAAACTTTTTCTGCATCTATTGAGATGATCGTGCGGTTCTTGTCCTTGGCCCTGTTGATATGGTGTATTACATTTATTGATTTGCGTATGTTGAACCATCCCTGCATTCCTGGGATGAATCCCACTTGATCGTGGTGTATAATCTTTCTGACAACTTGCTGTATTCTATTTGCCAGTATTTTATTGAGGATTTTTGCATCTATGTTCATGAGGGAGATTGGCCTGCAATTTTCTTTTTTGGTTGGGTCTTTCTCTGGTTTTGGTATTAGGGTAATACTTGTTTCCAGGAATGAGTTAGGGAGACTTACTTCCCTTTTGATTTCATTGAAGAGTTTGAGGAGTGTTGGCATTAAGTCTTCCCTAAATTTCTTATAGAATTCAGTAGTGAATCCATCAGGGCCCGGGCTTTTCTTTGTTGGTATGGTTCTAATAACAGTTTCAATTTCATTAGCTGACATTGTGTTATTCAGCAGCTTTACATCTTCTTGATTCAGCTTTGGTAATTCATAGGTTTCTAGGAATCTGTCCATTTCTTCTGTGTTATCGAATTTATGTGAGTAAAGGTTTTCGAAGTAGGTGTTGATGATCTTCTGTATTTCCACCGGGTCTGTAGTGATTTCACCCTTTTCATTTCTTATTGCATGAATCTGAATTTTTTTCTCTCCTCTTTTTGATTAGGTTGGCTAGAGGTTTATCAATTTTATTTACTCTTTCAAAGAAGCAACTCTTTGATTCATTAATTCTTTGTATTGTTTTCTTAGTTTCAGTTGCATTAATTTCTGCTCTAATCTTGATAATTTCCTTCCTTCTTTTGGCTTTGGACTTGACTTGCTGTTTTTTTTCTAGAAGTTTGAAGTGCATCATTAGGTTGTTTATGTGTGTTCTTTCCATTTTTCTGATATGAGAGTTTAGTGCTATAAATTTCCCTCTGAGGACTGCTTTCATTGTATCCCACAGGTTCCAGTAATTTGTATTTGCATTTTCATTCAATTGTAGATATTGTTTAATTTCTTCTTTAATTTCTTCTGTGACCCATTGATTGTTTAGGAGAGTATTATTTAATTTCCATGTGTTTATGGGGTTCTTGTGGGTTTTTTTCTCATTCATTTCCAATTTTACTGCGCTATGGTCAGTTAATATGCATGGAATTATTTCAGTTCCTTTGCATTTACTTAAGCATGTTTTGTGGACCAGTATATGATCTATTTTAGAGAATGACCCATGTGCAGCTGAGAAGAATGTGTATTCTGATGTTGATGGGTGGAACACTCAGTACACACCTACAAGGTCCATTTGTTCACAAGTTTGGTTCAGTTCTGTTATTTCTCTGCTGATTTTTTGTTTGATTGATCTGTCTCTCTGTGACAGTGGGGTGTTGAGGTCCCCTGTTATAACTGTATTATTGTTTATTTGGTTTTTCATGTCTATTAAGAATTGTCTTACATAGTTGGGTGCTCCCATATTTGGTGCATATATATTTATGATTGTAATCTCTTGAAGTTTTCCCCTGACAAGTATGTAGTGACCTTCTTTATCTCCTTTGATCATTTTTGGTTTGAAGTTTGCATTGTCTGAAAATATAATAGCTACCCCTGCTTTTTTCTGGGATCCTGTTGCATGGAGTATTGTTTTCCAGCCTTTGCTTTTTAGTCTGTGAATTTCCTTTTGAGTGACATGTATTTCTTGTACACAGCATATTGTTGGGTTTTGTTTCTTAATCCACTCTGCCAATCTGTTTCTTTTTATTGGTGAGTTGAGACCATTTACATTGGTTAATATAACTGATATTTACTGACTCATCCCTGTCATGATATCTTTCTGTTGTTGGTTTTCTACATTTTCTGTTCAATTATTTGGCCTGCTTAGTGGTTTCCTTTTGTTGTTGTTCTTAAGGTTGTGGCTATCTTTGTCTCTTTCTAGAGTATCTTTCAGTACTCTCTGTAGTGTTGGTTTGGTGGCCATAAGTTTCTTCAGTTGTTCTTTGTCATGAAAGTATCTTATTTCTCCATCAATTTTTAAGGATAGTTTTGTAGGGTACATCAATCTGGGTTGAAAGTTGTTTTCTTTCAGGATTTAAAATACTTCACTCCAAGCTTTTCTTGACTTGAAGGTTTGTGTTGATAAGTCTGCCGTGATTCTGATAGGCTTTCCTTCATAGGTGATCTATTTCTTTGACAGCTTTTAGTATTTTGTTCTTGTGCTGTATTTCTGATACCCTAATTATTATATGTGTGGGTGAAGATTTATTTTGGTTATGGTTAATTGGGATTCTGTATGCCTCACTTATGTGTGTATCAGATTCTCTTCCCACGTTTGGAAAATTTTCTTCTATTATTTCTGTGAATAGTCTTTGCAGGTCATTAGTATTGACGCCTGGTTTTTCACTGATGCCTATTAAGCTTATATTGTTTCTCTTTGCATCATCTTGCAGCTGTTGAATTGTTTCCTAGTTCCTTGTTATTTTTAAGAGATCTTTTGTTTCATGATCATAAGCTTCCATGCTGTTTTCAAGGTCTGAGATTCTATCTTCAGCCTCATTCAAGCGGTTTTGCCAACTTTCCATGGAATTTTTTATTTCCTGAATTTCCCTTTGAATCTGTTTCATGCATTCTATTTGTGTCTTATGTTGTTCATTCAAAGTTTCTGTCATTTTCTTATGTTGTTGTATTTTTTTTATCTTCTTTAGATATACACAGCATTTCTTTCATAATGATTGTCATTTCAATTTTTAGCTGAGAGATTATTTCTGATTTGAGTTTCTCTATAGCTTCATCGAACTGTTTCTTTACTGCATTTGCTATCATTTCAGAAAGTTCAGTTGTGTGACTCCCAGTGTCTTTCATTTCGATGTCTCTTGGGTTTGTTCTCAGTGGGCTGGGGGATTGAGACTGTCTCTTGGTCTTTTGTTTTGTCATTTTCTTCTGAGACCTATGTGGCTGGGCAGGCAGCCTCCCGATGGATTGCACTGGAACACTGTGCTGGGTAGAGCTTCAGTCTTCCAATATCCCCATGGCTATCTGGGCCACATCCCCAGATTATGGCGCTGGACTCTTGTGTTCTGTGGTGTGTGAGACGGTTGCGTGTTCCCCTGATGTAGTTTGTTGGGTTGCTCTGGGACGCTGGGCTGGGCAAAGTTTGTATCCTCCCTGTAGCTAGCAGGGTCACACCCCTGGAGCTTGCTGCTGGGGCCTAGAACCTGGCTGTTTAGCATTCAGAACCCCCGTGACCCAGGTGGCTACCAGAGATGCACCCCTAGGGTGTGTCACTGGACCTTCAGCCTTACTGGGTCAGGGTCGGAACCTCCGGGACCCACGCGGCTAGGCAGAGTGCACCCCAGAGTGTGGCACCACTCAGACCTTGCATCTGGCTGTGAGGAGTTCAGAGTGTCTGGAGCGCGGGGCAAGCCCAGGCAATTCCCAGGCATATAGTGCCCGGGCCTTGCTCCTGCTTGGGCGGGTTTGCAACCTCTAGGACCTGCTGTGCGGCCTGACCACACCCCTAAACAATGTAGCTTGTTCCTTGTGCTCTGATGGGCAGAGCTCAAGTTCTCTAAGACCCTGCAGCTACGCTGGCCACTCCCTGATGAGAAGCTCAGGGGCTCTGGGCTGGGCTGGGCTCAGTACTTCTGTGTCCTGCGAGGCTGGCCAGGCATTCACCTGGTGGGTTGTGCTGAGACGCTGGACTGAGTAGAACTGGATCCTCTGCGCAGCTAGTGAGGACGCATTCCCGGAGTGTGTTGCTGGATCCTCCACCTTACTGGGTGGGGGTTGGATCCTCCGGGACCCAGGCAACTAGGCGGAGGGCACCCCGGAGTGTGGTACCACCCGGGCCTTGCGTCTGGCTGCGAGGAATTCAGAGCCTCTGGTTTTCCCAATTTTTTTACCAGTGGGTTTCTTCATATTTTCCCAATTGTTTTTTTTTTTAAACAGTGGGTTTGTCTGCATCACGATCCAGACAAAGTCTATATGAACTTGTCTTTTTTATTATATTGGTTTCCCCTTAGTTTTTTCTTTTCTTATGGTGTATTTATTGGATATATGATTAAGTAAGGACTGAGTGAACTTGTATGAGACTTACTGGGGTCGATCTTAAGCAGTTGCTAAATGTGAAAAGAAAAATTACAATATTATTTAGATTATTTTTTCCTTTAAAGCACAATACCTTCATACTCAGTGTTCCAGAAAAACAAATGCATATATGCTCCTCAGTTGTGTTCTGAATGTGATCTTATAACATGTGTCTTTCAGGAGAAACAGCATAGGTGACCGTGAGAAGGCTCTTCAGGTCATGCTCCAGGTTCTGCAGAACTGTGAGCGACCAGCCCCTGACATGTTCTGCCTCTGTGGGAGGATCTACAAGGATATCTTCCTGGATTCAGAGTGTGAAGATGATATCAGCCGAGACAAGGCCATTGCATGGTAGGTAGCACGTGTCTCTACAAAGAACAGAATTGAATGGGCTGAACATCCAGGGTCCTTCCCTATGTGCATGTGTGTGCACCTGTCTGCTGGAAGTGAAAAACACTTGCAGTAAATGTGACCTGGGAATTTCCAGATTCTCTCTTCTAAGTGAAAATTATGAGAACCAGGGTTTTTTGCTGTTCACACTCATCCTATAAGTTCACTAATTTATGAGGCGGGAGAAGGCTTAGCATGCTTCTCACTTACCCATTTCAGAACTTTGTTCACCTCCATCAGGACATTATTGTCCCAATAAGATGTTCGTTTATTCATTCATTCAACAAATGTTTGTTGGGGACTGACTTTATACCAGAAACTTTTCTAGATGCAAATGTGGGCACATCAGATGTGAATCCTTGCCCTCAGTAGCCTTGCATAGTTGGGGACGAAAGTCAGACAGACAAAATTATAGGATTTCAAATGATGGTAAGGGATATGGGTAAAAGTTAAGCACGGAAGGGAAAAGAGGGCTTGGAGGGTGGTTTGCAGTGTTAAATAGGTGGTTGTTGATGGCAAATAAAGATATGATGGTGGGGGGGTGTGCTTCATAGACAAATATGGAGAAAGTGTTCCTGGTGCAGAAAATAGCAAGGGCAAACACTTTAAAGAGAAAGCATGCTGGGCATGCTCCAGTATGGTGAGGGGTAAGCAAAGGAGAGCAGCATGGAGATAGGGAAATGAGATTTCTTTTCTGAGCAGAGGAGTGACAAGGTCTGACATACATTTTAACAAGAGTATTCTCAATGTTATACAAAGAATGTATTTTAGAAGGTATCTCAGCTCTGCCTTGCAACATAATAAATAACCTCAAAAGTTAATGGCTTCAAACAACAGCAATGATTCTGTGGGTTTTCTAGGCAGTTCCACTGCTGGCTTCACCTGGGCTCACACCTAAAGTTTATAGACAGCTATCCCAGGGTTAGGCAGGACTAGAAGGTTCAAGATGGCCCCTTACCATTTCACAGCTGGTGTTGACTGTTAGTACTGTACCTCCTTTCTCTATCATGTGGTTCTAAGCCTGGAAGGCTAGCTTCCTTATATGGTAGGCAGCATTCTCAGAGACTGAAGGTAGAAGCTGCAAAGCCTCTTAGGGCTTAGGCTTGGAAACTCATGTTCAGTCACTTCTGCCATATGTTACTGATCAAAGCAAATCCCACAACCTGCTCAACTCAAGGGTAGAGAAGAAATACACTACACTTCTGGATAGGAGGAATGGTAAAGTTGCGCTGAGATGAGTGAAATTTGTGCTCATTAAACAGTCTGCAACAAGAGGCAAGGACAGAAGCAGAGAACAGTTAGGTGACTGTTGCAATGATTTAGGGGAGAACTGATGATATCTTGAACCTAGATAGTAGAGATGAAAATGATAAGAAATTGGATTCTGGAATTTTGAAGGTATAGGCAACAGCCCTTCATCAGAACTCTAGGAATTTTTGTCTGCTCTCATTTAAATCTGACTGCTTTCCCCCAACTCCCTCTTCCTGCCATACCTGTGGGAGGCTCTGTCATCTGCCACCTTCTCTCCATCCACACCTACTTCGCTGGCAATCTCAGCCACTCCCACATCTTGGGACCTTTAGGTGGAGCTCTCCAGCCCAACCTCCCTCTTAAACTGTGGCCCTACATCACCCTTCTTTGCCTACCTGTTCTACCTTAAGATGGTATGAGTATTTGACAGTCAACATGTTGAAGTCTAAAGTTGTTTTTTCTTCTTACAAAGGATGGCTTCCAATATCGTGCTTTTTAACTATCATTCACCTGCCTACACTTAAACTTTTGGTTAATATTTGATTCCTGTCCCTCACCTGTTTCCCCATACAGTCAGTCCCAATTTCTAGCCCTTCTGTGAGTCTTCCCTCAGTCTGTGCCAATCTTTTCCCATCATCATCGCTCCTAGGAACTGCCATGTTTTACTTTTTTGCTAGCAGTGTTCTGACAGTGTTCTGTGGAGGCTCCCTGCTTGGTGTCTCTTCAGTTTATCCTTCAAAGATTTATAGTTTACTCCTAAAGCTCAAAAATCCACTACTGATGCCTACTCTCTATTACAGTGGTACCTCGGTTCGTGAACTTAATTTGTTCTATGATTTTGGAAAAGACAGTCATGTTTTTGTGGGAAAGGTGGCTGTGGTTGTGTTTGTCATTCAATGTAGAGTTTGCAAACAACAACAAAATTTTGCTAAATGCTTCTGTTTGGGAACCAAATTGTTTGCAAATAAAACCATTCATGAACTGAGGTACCACTATATATAAAATTTCAGATTCTTGGATGGCCCTTCTGAGTGTTCTGAGAACTTTGTCTAACCCATCTCTAGCCCTGTTTCCCACTCCATGGAGTATGTTTCACTGAACTGAAGTTCCTGAGGAACTCCTCAGGCTCCTGTCTCTACTCTAACCATTTTCTATTCCAGGGGTTCTCTTTCAAAAATCACTGCTGTTACATTTCTAACCATCTAATCCATTCTCTAGATGGATGTGTTCTGTGAGTTCTTTTGGATTTGGATTTGTGTACTTTTAATATACTTATCATGTCTTTGCTTGCATTTTACTATTTGTGTATGGATCTTATCTCTTCCATCATAGTGTAGGTTCTTGGAAATCAGGGACCTTACTTTTATTTAACCCCGGTAGTACGTAGTGCACTGCATGGCAGAATGGAATTATCCAAGGTTTTGAAGGGAAGTTGACATTTGGTAGAACTAAAACAGTAAACTGTTCCCATTTTGGTGGTCAAGAATTCACCCTTCCAGTTCAGGAAATTACTGCCTGTGGCTCCTTCAAGAAAGTCAGAAGGATTTTTCTGTACTCACTTCAGAAGATAGTGGTAGTAGATACAGGACCAAATGTCAGATCAGAGTACATTTACTCTGGATGAGACTTTGGGATCATTTAACCTAGACCCTTAAGTATCGATGTAGATCATGTGACCCAGTGAGGTGGGTGACTGGTCTAAGGTCATAGAGATGGTTAGTGACAAATCTGGGACTGTAGCAAACCTATCTATGCCGCTGGTCAAGTTCCTGTCTCAGGTGCCACCTATGGGGAACCAGCCCACTCTGATTTCCCCACCCATGCACCACCTGTAGGACCTAGTCCTGCCAGTTTGTTCCTTTGACCCAGGGGCAAACAAAGATGAGAGACAGACACACAGTAAGCTTAACATGTGGCAGCCAGAGGGCTCTTGCCTCTAGTAGGAAGAGGGACCCCTTAGCATCTGGTTCATTCTGCCTTTATTCACCCAGACACTGGTATAAACAAAGTAACATAAGATTCATCTGCCTTCCAGTGTCCATTAGCACATGCTCAAGTAAACAAATTAATCTTAGCTGTATTGAATTTTCTCTAGAACCTGCAATGTGCCATCATCCCTTAATGTTGCCTTTCTGCTTTGTGCTCACAGGGAAGGCCAATTAGACCTCAATTTTTCTCTGGCCTCCCACATGGGACTGTAATTCTGACTGGAGTTGCAATCATCTGTGCCATCTTCTCTGTAACTTTTCATTTTAAGCAAAAAAATTTTTAAAAACCAAATCTAGTAGGATATGGAAATTTAAATCCCCAAAACATACAGAAGGTAAAAACATTGGAATTGGAACTTTGGTGACGGGTAGGAAGAACTTTCTTGGTGTCCTGTGGTCTGAGGGAACTTGTATTCTCCAGAATTCAAAAAGTAAAGACTTAAAAAATAACTTTCCTTCAAGTATTAATATTTTAAGTAAAGACTTGAAAAATAACTTTCCTTCAAGTATTAATATTTTATTGTTGAATCTCTTGTCACATGAATGATAAAATTACTCTGGGTTTGCAAGTCCTTGGTATTAACTGTGCCGCTTAAAGACATTTTCGTGTTATCATTTCTTTGAGTCGTTTTTCCTGATCACAATAATCATGCTTGCTTATGAAAGGAAAACTTTACATAAAGAATAGAATAAAGTGTTAAAGTGAAACTGTTAGCCTTTTCTCATACAAATTGTACTCTCAGGTTTTTTTTTTATCCTTATGTGGTAGATCCCTGCCCCCTTCTCTCCATTTATGCCACTGCTCTCATAGCTATTTGGGATTCTGGCATTATGGTTTCATACATGAAAAAATGATTCCATGTTGTGATATAAACAAATGACATACAGAGAAGTAACTTATAATTTATGTCATTTCTATGTAATAAAAAGTCATGTACGAGTGGCATCTAACTTGAATGAAATCTAGGGATCAAATTGTCATCTTTTGAGAGGTAGAATAGTATTTTAAATTTTTTGGAACACTTTAATGCAATTTTATTTATGTGATCATTATGGTTTTTATTATAAAAATATAAGCCTTGACAACTGCTTAGAAGATAACAAGAGGCATTATGGTAACCAGTGTTGTTTTACTATTGTTTTGAAGTCCTGTATTGCTTCCATTGTTTTGTTTTTATTGTTTTTATTCTGTACTATTTTGTTAGATTATATTATGACTGATGGTATGGGCAGTTATTTTGAAGATAAGTGGTATTATAAGGGGAAAGGAGGAAAGAAGGAAGGGAAAAGGAAAAAGACCTAAATTTGTGTATATATATACATAAGATAGTTAAAATGACTGTACTACTAAATACATTAGTTATTGAAAAAGAAAATACTCATGATTAGATCAATTTTACATGTCTATATCTGTTAATCTAAACAACCCTCTTGAAGGTAACAATATGCAATATTACAACCATTATCAAATTCCTATCATCTCGTTTTGTAAATCTATAACGTTATTGTATTGGATTTGTTGTTGTTTGTTTGTCTCTTTTTCTTTTCGTTTTTCTTTTTTTTTCTCTTAAATAAAAAGTTAAAAAAGTTTGAAAAAAATGTAAGCCTTGGAAAGAAAAAATGTAGAACTTCCCAGTGTAAGTTACTGTTTTGTTATGTTTTTTTTAAAGTTATTTGTGAACTTCATGTAGCTGTTCATCAGGTGAGGAATGAAACTGTAATACATATTTTCATGAGATGGTAGATTTTATTTTTACCATTATCTATACATTTTTGTTCTAACATAATAACTTGGGTCTACAACAGGTATCACAGAGGATTTGAACTCCAGCCATCTCTTTATTCGGGAACCAATCTTGCGGTTTTGCTGGTACTTTCTGGACAACACTTTGAAACTTCTGTGGAACTAAGAAAAATTGGTAAAGCTGTTTATTATTGCAGATATTGGTGATTTGGTTACACAAGCTTAGTGTTAAAAATTGTGTTGGGCTGGGGAGATGGCTTCATGGGTAGAGCACTTTCCTAGCATGCACAAGGCTCTAGTTCAATCCCCAGCACCACCAAAGATAAATTTTAAAAAATTGTGTCCAAATAACTTAGCGTTATATTTCAAAAAGAACAGTTATTTTCTGATAGCACCCCTAAGACAGCAGCCAAAATAAAAAGCCTGCTTATCCTCTACTTAAAGTCTTGCATACTATGATAGGAACTAAAAGAAATTTTCATGACTTCTCTAAAATTCAAATTCTGAAGGTGTCCAGCTGAACAATTTGTTGGGAAGAAAAGGGAGCTTGGAGAAAATGAAGAATTACTGGGATGTGAGTCAGTTCTTCATCCTCACCATGCTGACTAGTGCTATTGGGAAGGCGATCCAGGCAGCAGAGAGGTTGTTCAGACTGAAGCCTCCAGTCTGGTAAGACTTACCTTTTCCTTGTCATCACTCATCTCAATATCTTACCTTGCTCTCTGAAGGAGAAAAGGTGGAAATGCACAAAAGGAAAGCAGCTTCATGTGTTTCTCCTTCTGACTTCTTCATTAAAGTAGGGCAGACAACAGCTCAGAGAGCTTACTGCATTTATGTGAAGGGAGGGACGGACAGACATATGAGCACACAGAATAAACCCTTACACACTCTGTCCGTGAGGTTAACTTCTCAACCCTATTAACTTCTTCAGGCTGTCTAGGTCCTCAAGAGCAAAATATTCTTCGGTACTAGTATGTAATTATGCATTGTGAGAAAACATATAGTAAAGCTTTAAAAGCACACCAAGAAAATGATGTCCATAATGAATACTGGAACTAAAAGAGTATAGTCAATAAAACGGCAACACAACAATAACCTAAAGTCAGGCCACTATGCAGCCATTTAAGTGTGTAGGTAAGATTACTTAGACATGGAAGTGAGTTCATGGTTTATTGTAGAATAAAAAGCCAGTTGCAGAGTACATTTTTCCTTATTAGTGGCTCTCAATCTTTATCATGCATCAAAATCACCTGTGCTAATTAAAATACAGATTAACAAATCCACCCTTAGGTTTCCTAATTCATTAGGTCTGGGATAGTGCCTGAGAATTTGCATTTACAAATGACAAGATGCTGATGCTAGGTCTGGGGAACCACACTTTGAGAATCACTTTTCTCGATGATCTCATTTTAGCTATAGATACGTGTTTGGTATGTTAATCACAGAGAAAAGTCTGGGGGTTGTGGCCACTTCTGACTTCTTCATAGATATAAAGCTCCATTGTTAGAATTGTGGTTATCTTCTTGATAGCTACAGTGTCATAGTATATGCTCAGTAGATATTTACCCAATGATTTTTTTTTGTCTTTTTGAGACAAGGTGTTGCTATGCAGTTCAGTCTGACCTTGGGCTCACTTTGTAGCCCAGGCTGCTCTCGAATTTGCAGTGATCCTCCTGCCTCAGCCTTCTAGGTGCTAGGATTACAGGAGTGCACCACCACACTCAGCTATTTACACAATGATTAAAGGATAAATGAGGGATTTTCTCAAAAATATTGACTGGTTATCTCAGGGAAATAGCCTTGTAAGAATTTTCTAATCTGTTTTATAGCTTATCTGAATTTTCTAATTTTTCTAAAATGCTTATGGATGACAAGTTGAGTGTTTTCTTATCTAAGATGTTTTGGACCAGAAGTGTTTCAGATTTGGGGTTGATTTTATTTATTTATTATTTTGGAGTATTCACATACACCTTACCAGTTGAGCATCACTACCTCAAATCTGAAGTGCTTCAAAACCCAAAAGTTTTGAGTGCCAGCATAATGCTCATAAAGAATTAAGATTTTGGAGTATTTCAGTTTTCCGATCCTTAGATTAGGGATACTCACCCCATTCTTCAATATTTTTTTTTCTCTTTGGTGTAAATGGCTCTGTTTATTCGCTATGCCCACACTACTCAGGATAAAAATTGTATATTTACAGGACTTTTGGAGCCCATGTTGCTCAAGAAATCATAGGCCGGTTTACAGGAACACCAAAGTAAAGAGTCTTCATTTTTAACAGGACCTGTCCGTAGAAGGGAGGTCTCTAGACTAAAAACCCATACTTGAATAATTGTTTCTTTGAGACAGGGTTTCACTATGCAGTTCAAACTGGCCTTGAGCTCACTTTGTAGCCCAGGCTGGTCTCGAATTTGTGATGATCCTCTTGTCTCGGCCTCCCAAGTGCTGGGATTACAGGCGTGTGCCACCACGCCCGGCTTGAATAATTTTTTAAACTTTACTTTTAGTAATCCGTGTTCATTTGCCACTTATTTCCCCGTTCAGTGATCCATTTCAGTTCCAAGAAGTCGGAAATCTCTTCATCATACCTAGTTTGACTCCATTTTTTCCCAATTCAAAAGATCTTAAATTTGACTCAGAAATCATATTCTCCTCTTGAGAGTTCTCTGAGGCTGAGAAAATACATAGTGAGGATGACTTCCAGGCTTCCTAGAATGGCTTCTATGTGCAGAGTTGTAATATTAAGGCATATTCCTGCATCTAGACCAGATATTGCTGACTCTAGACGAGAAGACCTCAAGGTCGGATACATTCTCATTATATCTGCACCTGGGCTGACTTACAGTGTTGTTACTTAATGATTGTCAGAGACCAAGACTACCCTGAGGTTCATAATTCACTGGAAAGACCCATAGAACTCAGAAATTCTGTTATACTCATAGCTATGGTTTATTATAATGAAAGGATACAGATTAAATTAGCCAAAGCAAAAGGCACATTGGGCAGAGTCTAGAGGTAACCACGTGCAAGCTTCCAGTTGTCTTCTCCCAGTGGTATGATATGGTCAGTGCTTAATTCTGCGAGCAGTGATATGTGATAACAAACGAGATATTTTCAGTCAGGAAAACCCACTGAACCTTGTTGTCCAGGGTTTTTATTGGCGGTAAATCACAGAGGAATGAAGTGTTTGTGTGGTTGATCATATTGTTGTTATAAACTCTCTGGCATAGTTCAAGACCACAGGTACACACATGCACACTCACAGTCACACACACTCACGCTCTTAGCGGGAAAGATATTCCAAGGACCTATAGAAATTTCTCAGTGTCTCTGGAATGTGTAAAGTTTGTTTAGCTGAGGCCTGATGAGTACCAAAACAAGTCAGTTGGAGTCTGATCTGCCTTCCCAGGATAGCTTAGTGAGCAAAATAATAAGATGCTTTCAGATAAACCATCCCCAGAGGGTACCAGGGAAGATATGACCACTACTGCCGGGCAACTATGTTTCCAAAAGCTTAATTTGTGTGAGGGCAGTGAATGTGTGGGCAGAATCAAGACTTCTTTTTTTTTTTTTTTTTTGTGGCACTGGGGATTGAACTCACAACCTCACGCCTGCCAGACAGGCACTTAAGGAGTCAAGACTTCTTAAGGTTAAAAATTTACCTGCTCAGATTTTATTTAAAAATAAATGAAGACAGTAAGTTTAAGATTAGTGGTTGCCGGGGATGAAAGTGAGGATGGGGATGGAAAGGAAGTAGGCATGACTATAGAAGGGCAGCATGATGGAGATGGTCTCTACCTTGACTATAGCAATGACAGCATCCTGCTTGTGATACTGTATTACAGATTTGCAAGATGTTGCCATTGGGGGAAACTGTGTTAAGGGGATAAATGTTCTCTGCATAATTTCTTACAACCGCATGTAAATCTAAAATTATCTCAAAATAAAAATAATGGGTTGAAATTGTATTATTTCTTTGACTGAAGAGCTACTTGCTTTTGTTATTGAAGGCAGTTATCACATGTTTTCCAGTCTCTACACTTTGGATACTATATACTAAAGTTGATGTTATAGACCAGTGTCAGTAAAAAGCCATGTTATGATTTTGTCAAACTGCTTTATTTTGCCTACTGTTTGGGTTTCTTGTAATTAGTTATGTGCCTTTCAAATCATTCTTTTTTGGAGTGCTCATGACATATGAATTTAACTATACCATACAGAGTTTCAGGGAAGCTTCTTTTAAAGGGAATAGAATTGAGTTTCTTCAGGAATCTAATTCATGAATTTTTGTGACTTTTTTTTTCCAGGTACCTGCAATCATTAATTCAGAACGTATTCTTAATTCAGCACGTTAAGAAACTTGCTATTGAGTATTCACCCAGGCAAGAACAACTTAACTTCTGGTTTGATATAATTTTTGAAGCAACAATTGAAGTTACTGATGGACTCAGATTTCCAGTAAGATATGCTAAATCTCAATCCCTCTCTCCCCCTCCCTCCCCGTTCCCCCTCCCCTTTTTATTTTCTCTCTCTCTTTTGCTCTCTTTTCTCCTCCTTCCCTCCTTCCTTCCCTTCCTTCCTCCTCTCATGCTGGGAATGGAAATCAGGCTCCATGTGTGCTAGGCAGACACCTTACCACTGCAGTACATCACCAGGCCCTAGTTAGTTTCATTAAGATAGACAAACGATTTGTGTTATCTAAGGATTGCATACTCTGAAAGGGAGATAACCATAGTTTTAAAAAATTTTTATTTTATTAGTAAATTTTTGCAGTACATGGTTTGCATCTACCTTAAGAAGTAGACACATGTTCATAACATATCTTAATTCTTTTTTATTCCCCTTTTACCTCCACCTCTCTGTCTCCATTCCTAGATCCTCTTTCCCCATTTTCATTGTTTTTGGTTTATGTTTATGATGTATAATGTTTATATTCATTGTGCATATTTGCTGCATGTATATGACATGTGTTAAATCATTTTACGTCCCCTTCCCCTCCCTCACCTTTGTTCAGGTAGTCCCCTTGCCATCTGCCAAAGATCCATCTCCCTGTTTCCTCTTATCAGTCTTTTATTTTGCTCTTTATTTGAGCTTCAGGTTACTCAAATGAGAGAAACTATACTGTATTTAAGCTTCCATGTCTGATTTATTTCACTTAACATTTTATTTTCCAGGTGCATTCATTTTCCTACAATGTCGCAAATTTATCCTTCTTTATAGCTGGGTGTAGTATTCTATTATGTATAGATACCCTATTTTCTTCATTCTTCTGTTTGGACATATAGGCTGTTTCCAAGATTTAGCTATTACAAATTATGCTACTATCACTGTAATATAATGTCTATAGGTCTCTTAGAACTTATCTAGAAAGAAAATAGCTGAGTCAAGTGGAATTTATGTTTTTAGTTCTTAGAGAAATCTCCATGTTGATTTCCATAATGGTTATACTAGTTTACATTCTTAGCAACAGTGTAGGAGGGTTTTTTTTTCCCCACTGCAGCCATGTCAACATCTTGATGATAGCCTTGCTTTCTGGTATAAGGCAAAACCTTAGCATTGTTTTAATTTGCAATTCTCTAATGGCCAGAGGTATTGATCATTTTTTCATATGTTTATTGGCCATTTGTACTTCTGAAAAGTGTCTATTTATTTCCCTTGCCCATTTTTTGATTGGGTCTTTTACTTTAGGTGGTTGAAGTATTTTGAGTTCTTTGTATATTCTAGATATTAGTCCTCTGAGGAATAGCTGGCAAAATGTTTTTCCTATTCTATGGGTTGTCTCTTCGCTCGGTTAATTATTTGCTTTGCGGAAACTTTTTAATTTTGATATAATTTCATTGTTTTCTTCTTGCTGTGCAATTGGAGTTCTGTTCAGAAAGTCCATTCCTACATCTATGACTTTAAGAGTTTTACCTATTTTATCTTTCGTCAAGTCATTTCTGTTTTAGTGTTTAGATCTTTGATCCATTTTGATTTTAGCTTAGTACATGGTGAGAGATAATGGATCCAGCTTCAACCTTCTGCATATAAATAGTACCATTTTGTTGAATAGGTCATCGTTCCTCCAACGTATGTTTTTGGCCCCTCTGTTAAAGATCAAATATCTGAATATGTCTGGCACATTTCTGCATCCTCTCTTCTGTTTTCCATTGATCCACATGTTTTTGTGCCAGTACCATTCCCTTTAAAAAAAAATCACTGTAGCTCCGTAGAATAAATTGAAGTCAGCTGTCGTGATGCCTCCTACTTTGCTCTTGTTGCCCAGGATTGCTTTTGGTATTCTGAAACTCTTTTGGTTCCATATAAATTTTAGGATTTCTCTAGTTCTGTGAAGAATGCTATTAGTATTTTGATTGGAATTGTGTTAAATCTATATATTAGTTTTGGAAGTATGGCCATTTTGATAATATTGGTTCTACCTATCCAGGAGCAGGGGCATTTTACCGTTTTCTGGTGTCCTCTTCAATCTCCTTTTTTAGAGTTCTGAAGTTTTCATTGTAAAGGTCTTTCACTTCCTTGGTTATGTTAATTTCTCACTATTTAATTTTTCTTAATGCTGTTGTGAATGGTATCATTTTCTGAATTTATTTCTCAGTGAGATTGGCCTATAGTTTTCTTTTTTTAGTTGGTTCTTTGTCTGATTTGGGGATCAGAGTGATGCTGGCTTCCAGAAGTGAGTTTTCAATTTTCCCTTTCTTCCCTTTCAATTTTATGGAAGAGGTTGAGGAGTACTGGTGATCTAACATCCTTAAAAGTTTTGTGGAATTCACCAGTGAATCCATCAAGTCATGGGCTTTTTTTAGTTGGTAGGTTTATTATTATTACCTCAATTTCATTGCTTGTTTGGGCCACTCAAAATTTTTATGTCTTCTCGGTTTAGTTTTGGTAATTTATGAGGCTAGGAATCTGTTCATTTCTTCAAGATTTTATAGTTTGTTGGAATACAATTTTTCATTGTAGTTACTGTTTTCTGGATTTCAGTGGTGTCTATTGTGATACTACCTTTTTCATTTCTAACTGCATTGTTGTGGGTTTTCTCTTTCTTTTAGTAAGTTTGGCTAAAGGTTTACTTTGTTTATTTTTTCAAAGAACCAGCTCTTCAATTAATTGATTCTCTGTATTTTTTTTCACATTTCAATTTCATTAATTTCCACTCTGATCTTTATTATTTCTCTCCTAAATTCAGTTGTGGCTTGAAGTTTTGTTCTTCTTTGACTACGTTCAGTTTACCTTTAGGTTATTCATTTGAGCCATTCTTTTTCTAATGTGAGCATTTACTGTAATATTCTTTCTTCTTAGGATTGATCTCAGTGGGTCCCATAGGTTCTGGTGTGTTGTACTGGCATTGTTGTTTGATCCCAGAAATTGTTTAATTTCTTCTTTGATTTTTTTTTCTGTGATCCATTGAATATTCAGGAGTGTGTTAATAAGTTTCCAGGTATTTCTAACTTTTCTGTGATTTCTTCTGTGGTTGATTTCTAGTTTCAACACACAATGGTCTAAGAGTAAACACAGAGTGATTTTGATTCTTTTATATATAAGCAGGCTTTGTGGACTAGTATATTGCCTATTTTGGAGAAAGTTGTGTATGCTGCTGAGAAGAATTTATATTCTGTTGTAGGATAGAACATTCTGTAGATATGATTGCCTGAGTCTTTGGGGGAACATCTAGACAGAAGTCATAGAACCCACTATGATTGCGATAGTCTTTGTTTAAATCTTTTTATGTCTAACAGTATTCACCTTGCTTGATGTATTCATTCCATTTGGAGTTTGGGCTTTGTCGGTTTCATCATCTCTGTCTGAAATATTCTTATTTCCTGGAGTGCTGATTTGGTGTTCATAAATCTCTTGAGTTCTTTTTCATGGAATGTTCTTATTTCTCCATCTAGTTGGAAAGTAAGTTTTGCCAGATATGTTAATCTGGGTTGAAAGTTGTTTGCTTTTAGGGCTTGAAATACTTCACTCCTGGCTCTCCAGGTCTTTAAAATTTGTGTTGAGAAGTCTGCTGTAATTCTTATGGGTTTACCTTTATATGATTTTTTTGCTTTTTTTTGACAACTTTTAAAATTCTGGGATTGTTGTTGTTAGACATCTGGATTGTTAATTATACTGTGTTGAGAAGAGATTATTTTTTATTGTAGTTGGTTGGTGTTCTGTGAGCCTCCCTTACCTGAATGCTGAACTCTTTCTTCATATCTGGGAAGTTTTCTATTGTGATTTCTGTAAACACATTTTTCATTCCTTGTGAGCTGTCTTGTAGTTTCTCTCTAACTCCAGTTAGCCTTAGGTTGGTCATCTAGTAAGAGTTGAATGAATTTTTCTTATTCTCTTATTGTTTTTAAGGCTTCTCTGAGTAATTTGTCATTAAACGTATTTTTTTTATTTTTTATTTTTTATTTTTGTTTTTGGTACCAGGGTTCGAACTCAAAACCTCATACTTGCCAGGCAGGCGCTTATGCTGCTGAGCTAAATCCCTGGCCCTGAGTAATTTGTCATAATTTAACATTTTCTTTTCAATTTCAGAAGTGCTGTCTGCACATTGGTTATTTATGAAATTTATGAATGCTATACAATTTTTTATATCCAGTATTTCTGTTTGATATCTTTCTATGGAATCTGTCTTTGGTAAATTTGTCATTCATGTTTTGAACTGTTTTGGGCAACTCTTCCAATTTTTTATTTGTTTATCCCATATCCACATTGGTCATTTTGGTTTTTTTTTTTTAAGAATTTTTTTTTACATTGGTCATTTTGTATGATAATTCCATGAACGGTGTGGGTCATGTCTTCTTTGAACTTACCAAGTTTCTTTACTCCTTCTTTAGTCAGTTCATAAATCTCCACTCCCTGGTGTTTGCTTTCCTCTCCATCCTTAGATCTGTCTCAAGTGAGTCGGGAGTCCTTGGGGGCCTTTTCTTGCCTTTTATACCCCTATGTTCCTGTGTATATGTATATTTCTGTGTGTGTGTGCGTGTGCACATGAATGTGCCCGCTGAGGTTTGAGGTCATATAGAGTGAGGAGAGATTGTAGTTAATGTGAACATCTTTTTTAGTTACACTCTTTCTCCTAGTGATATGTTCATTAGTTTACTTGTACAGAGATATTGTTCACCCTTTTTGCTATTCAGATGATTTGAATCCTGTCTCTGTGTTGTGAGGAGGGAATTGCTATTGGTTATAACAGTATCAACAGATACAATTAAGCATCACTTATACGAGTTAAACCTTTCATTTACGCTGTCACCCTTTATCAATAGCTTTTACTGCCTGTACTATTTTCTTGGTGGTTGGTCTGCAGTGTGTAAGGAGAAGTGAAGGGAAGGGGTTGGGGATGGGTGAGAGAGGAGTGTAAGTCAGAAGGAGAGGTAAATAGGAGAAATAATAGGTGAAAAATTAAAAAAATAGATCTGGGTTCAGACTCTGTTAGAGATCTTCTATAGTTCACGTGAAAAGTTAATGGTCAAGGTTTGGAGAAGATACTTGTGAGGGCAGGGGTGGGATGGAGGAGAAGGGAGGGATAATTAGGTATTAAGGAGTGCTGCAAGGTTGTCAGAACCTGTTGATTTATTCATACATCTATAAGTTGGAGAAGAGACAAAGGAAGACAAGGGGCTAGGTAAAATAAGAGCAAAAGAAATAGACTAGATAGGACAAAAGAGTAATATGACATATGATAGAAGCCGGGCATGGTGGCACATGCCTGTAATCCCAGCACGTGAGAGGCTGAGACAGGAGAATTGCTGTGAGTTAGAGGCCAGCCTGTGTGTGTGTGTGTATGTATTATGATGGAAATGTTTGAGGACAGTGAACTATGGGGAAAAATTAACTTGAAGAATTTGAAAAGCAGGAGAAGTAAATAAAAAAATAAAATAGTATTGCTACAGATGCTAGAGTTAAAAGGTGTACAGAGAGGAGAAGAAAGAGAAAATAGCAGGTAATGAAACAAAGAAAGTAACAAAAATTAAATGGGGACCCAGCTCCAGCACTCCAACAAAAGAACCTATATGCAGTTCCTTTGTGACCACTATGCCATAAAGCCAAACCATTGGCACGATTCCCTTTTTGTCTTAGTTGCATTCGGATTGCAGGTGGCCACAAGTGGGGGTTGAGCATGAGCTCCAGTAACTTGGGTGGTAAGCTTGCAAGCAGGGCAGATGCAGGGTGGAATCAGCCTGTGGGTGCGCACACATGCCTATAACTCAGCTAGCAAGTGGGCATGCAGGGCAGGTGCCAGGTAGACTGGGTATTTGTGCCAGTGACTCTGCAGGCAAGTGCATGAGCCTGCCTAACTGAGCAGAGTTGGCTAAGGTGCCGTTTGCCTGTTTATCCTCTCTGGCCATAGTCTGTAGGGGAGGGAGAGTTCACCTGGCCTGCAGTAGGCACTAAAGAGGAAAATTCAGGAATGCAGCTCTCCCCTGTGTTTTTAGAGGGTTATGAGGAGAAGGGATCTGTGTACTGAACTCTGCAGTACTAGTTTGGCTCTTCAGACTATTTGTGACACACTCAGGATAGCTGCTCCCTGGTGGAGCAGAAAGGGAGTGGGTGGAGCAGCCATGGCAGCACTCCCCTTTTCAACTATCCAGTTGTTTGGTTTGTTCTACATATATTGTCTTTCCTATTAATTTTCTGTTTCAGAGTGTAAGCCCCTCCTTCACTTGAGAATACCTTCGTTCTCAGTGAATCTTCTCTGAGCATCTCGGAGGGGACTCCTCTTCTAGTCAACCATATTGGATCCTCTCAAAAAACCTATAAAATGTTAAAATGACCATCAAACCTGTGTAGAATCAGCAAGTGATCAACTCCCTAGGGGGAAAAAAGTGTTGGTCACATCTTCTCAAATCACAGTTCTTGGTTGAGAGTGATTTTGTCTCCCAGGAGAACAATGGCAATGACTGGAGACATCTTTGCTTGGCACAAAAGGGGAGGAGGTGATTCTTCTGGCTGCTAGTAGGGTAGAGACCATGGATGCTGCTGAATATCCCACTATGTACAGTCCCTACAATAAAGAATTAGCGAGGCCAAATTGTCAATAGAGTCAAGGTGGAGAAACCTTTTTCTAAAAAAATACAGTGCTCATAGTGGAAACATGGAATTTAAAGCTGCCTCCAGTTAAGCTTTGGTTTGCCTCCCATGCCACTAATTAATATTCAAGATTTTATTGAAAAAGCAAAATTGCTTTTAGCTTTTCATTGAATTTTTGTTTCAATTTTATGACCATCTTATAAGGAGTCATAAATAAGATATCTTAAGTGTCCTGGAAATTGCCCTTCAATCATTGTACTTTATACTATGAGATTTTTGTGAATACGTGGTTTTCAAGAATTTCAGTAGCTAGGCGTGGTGGCAGATGCCTTTAATCCCAGCACTTGGGAGGCTGAGGTAGGAGGAGCGTTGTGAGTTCAAGGCCAGCTTGGGCTACAACGCTGAGTGCAAGGCTGGCCTGAGCTACATAGTGCGACCCTGCCTCAAAAAACTAGGGCTGGGAGTTTGGCTCAGTGGCTTAAGCGCCTGCCCTGGCAGGTGCGCGGTTGTGTTTGATCCCCGGTGCCACAAAAAAAACCAAAAAACAAAAAAAAAAAAAAAAAAGAATTTCATTAAACATCTAATAAAAGATGAAGTTGTTGGAAATGATTATGATAATTATTTTGCTCCTGGCTAGTGCATTTTAAAATCTTCTTTTAATTATGAAATATTTCAAACTTGAAAGGTACAAACCGGTAACAAAACAGACATTTGTGTAAGCTGTATTCAGGTTTAGCAATCTTAAACATGCGGTTTTGTTGGGAGATTATTTCTTCTCTCCCTGTCATCCTCTTCCCACCTCTCCACCTGCCATCTTCTCTTTTCCTCCTTCTCCTTATCTCCCCTTCTTTTTATAACCAAATAACACCTTGCTGATGGAAATGGCACTCACTTTTCATTTCTGATCAGTTATACAGACTTGGTACCTGCTGATCATCCACTCTACTTCCTTATTCTCTCAAAAGTGGTAACTTCCCTCTTTCTGTCACCAGTTCAGGGAGGCCTTTCTTGGCCACCCTGCATGAAGAAATATGCGTGCACACACACACACCTACCTGTTATCTCTAGTATTCTCTTCAGAGTGCTACGTGACATTAGATTGCATAGCCCTATCTCTTTGCTGCTCCGTCTTCCCTGTTGGAGCACAGCACTGCCCCAGCAGGGCCATGCATGTCTTGCTGTACCCCAGCTGCTAGAGTCATGCTTGACATACTTGGTCTTCCATGAATATTGGTTGAGTATAAGTCTTCCCACTTTCTTACTTGGCAAGATCACCTGTTTTAGATTCTGTGTGTTGTAAGAATCTGTTCTTATTTTAGGTTGTGGTGATAGGGCCAGACAGACTCTACCAGCCTTCTTACGTGTCTATCAATAAGGAAGCTGAGGTGACAACAGTATCTTTTTGTCCTGTCTCACCCACAGATACGGTAAGGAAAAAAATCATTAACAGTTTTTTTTCTGTATTTAATTAAAGATTTGATTTTCCAGTAGGAGAGTCTATGTGGTAGTATTGGAATGAATAGGTACCTATGCTTAATTTTCAAATTATGGGATTGTATGAGACGATATTGCTGCAGGTAAAAGAAAGTAAAGGGATTTTCCATTTTCATATATATTTATATATGTAAATGGGGGGCTTATGTGGGTAAGTGTGTTTATATATAATAGGTATAAATATGTAAAAAACAGCGTTTGATGTATTTTTAAGTTAATAAGGAAATAAGGGATACGTGGAGAAAATACCTCCATCTTTTTCAAACCTTGTCCCCATCCTCCTCCCCAGTGATTTGGTGGATATGCCTGTATCCTTTCTCTGAAAGCATTATACATGTATAATGTATATGTATCACATACATTTTCTGTATACACAAACATTTTATTATAGTGTGACTAGAAAGCATGTTTATCGTTTTTCAATTTATTTTTAATTCATCCATACATCACAGTTTTCCATATAGTACACACTGACCCACCTGATTTCTTAAATATTGTAGTTCCTGTATTTCCATATCATACAGTGTATTTCCAGGTATAGATGAACCTACTTTATTTCACTTCTTTCTTACTGATGCATACTTAGATCCCCACTTTTCATTGTCGCCAGTGATAAGCCAGTTTTCATTCTGGTGACTCCATCCTCCCATGTTTATAGAAGCATTTTATAAGCAGAGATTCCTGGAAATGGGCTTGAAGACTTAAGCCTGGAAATGGGCTTGAAGACTTAAGGGTACTTGTGATTAAATCTCTAGTAGTTACGATCAAATTTTTGCTTTTTAAGAAGCTTATATCAAATTCATACTATTCCAGTCTACACTTGTACCAGGAATACAGGAGATGAGAGGTTGTAATTGCCCATTAAAGAGATTACGGAAATGCTCAGATGGATCTGAAGTTTTATGGTGGTAGTGATATTTTCACATGTATCTAAAGTACTTCAGTTACGCTTCTCCAAACATTTTTGCAAATAACTCAATTTAGGTGGGCTATTTCCAAACGTATTTTAGAGTT
Source organism: Dasyprocta punctata (assembly GCA_004363535.1). Classification (NCBI taxonomy): domain Eukaryota; kingdom Metazoa; phylum Chordata; class Mammalia; order Rodentia; family Dasyproctidae; genus Dasyprocta; species Dasyprocta punctata. Next base: position 72,729 of record RJWM01004112.1, read on the forward strand.
TGCCTACCATATTGACAAAAGGTGAGAAGACTGCTCAGTATGTATGTATTGGGTGCTTATTTCTATCTCAAATTATTGTTTCAAATTTATATTGTCTTCTCTAAACTGGATTAGAATTACTAGTGAATTTTTATACACAATAGAAAGTGTTTCTGGTGTTCCAAGTTTTACGAAGTATATTATCCTAACACCTAACCTCTAAATAGCAGAAATGATTGATCATAGAATGAATCTTAAAAAATGATTTTTGGCAAAATCAGGCTACTGATTTCCGTTTGATACCTACAGACAGAAATTCACGAGTGGAATTTTACAGCCTCTTCTATCAAGGGACTAAGGTAAGAACATAAGAGAAAATTTAACTGTTACTTTAATAAAAATAATAATGATAATCTGCTGCTGCTGCTGTTGCTACTGCTTCTGTTTCGTGGTAGTCGGGATTGAACCCAGGGCCTTCACACTGGGCTGTATTCTAAGTTCTTTTTAAAACTTTTTGGTTTTGAGGCAGGATCTCACTAAGTTGCCTGGGCTGGGGTCCTGCCTCAGCCTCCCAGGAGTGTTGGGATTACAGGCGTGCACCACCATGTTCAGCTAATGATAACGTTTTATACACTTTATTATTTCTACTTATAAGATATGATACTTATTAATGGAACCCAAAATAGATTATTTTCTGTTTTGTTCCTCTGTCCAAGGTTTATAATGTGCAACCAGTGAGAGCTTCTTGGTTTGTTAGAACAAAGTGACTTTTCTCATGTCTAGCAGCAGAAGCTCTCTTGTCTCAAACTTAAATTTGCATCCTTATAAAGAGAAGATGTATCTTCCTTGGGCCAGAAATGTTCAAGTGCTTGGGGTTCCCAAGAGCTGAATCTAAGAGTTATTTACGAATGGCACTTTGGTGGGACCTCCTGGAAAAGCAGTGGAGCCAGGGGTATTGATATTAGTTAGGGAGGGAGAGAGGAGGTATTCCAAGAAGTGTGGCAGTTGCTTTTTGGATTAGGAATAGTGACCATTTGTGGCTTTTCTCAAGCAGGGTTAAATCTTAACTACAGCTTTCCCGAAGTACAGCTACACCTTAACTGTACTTATCACCCTTCAGCATGTCCAAGGGTAAGAGTGGTTCTGAAGTAGTTGTGACTTCTAATACCTGCATGCTGTGTGACATCGGGAAGTCACTCAGCCACACTAGGTCTCAGTTTCTTTTCTGATATGACTCAGAACTTGATTCTGATATGACATGAAGGGTACGCTTTGGGCATTCCCACTGTGATCTAATGAACTGTGATACTTCCTTTACAGATTGGTTTTTAGTACTTAATCATGTATGAGCTAGCTTTAGTTATTTTTAATCGCCGTGGACTATTGGATAACCTAATGTTAATTATTTCTAATTACACTGATGATTACAATTTTAGCACTTTATCATGTCCTCCATAGCATAAAGAGTGGAAGTGTTGGGTCTCAGGAGGAGATGACTTAGAAGAGTCCTTATAAAATGGCTTCATTTGTTTGGAGATCTAATCATAGAAGAGAATCAATCTACAATGATTCTGTATAGTTCCACCTGGCAGAATGAGGGCTGTCTCAGAGGCTTTGACTGAGTGTGAGTGATAAACTTTCTAACAGTGAAATCTGCCAGCAGATGGAATGTGATGACATTCTCTCATTGGATATGTTCAGGCAAATTGATCATTCCTTGTTTGAGGTACTGTAGAGTCAGGTCCAGATATAGGGTGGAGATGTACCAGATTGTATTTAAAGGCCTCTCTTGAGCTAAGCTGCAGTATTTATTTCTGTTTACTTTGACCACAAATACTATGTCCTGGTATTTTCCAAGTTTAGAAATGCCTTTGCTACCATAATAAATTACTTCACAAATACTTGCCCTTTTTTGAGATTGTAAACTCCTAGAGGATAAAGACCATATTTATACCCTTTTTTGTTACCCATATGTTTAGCTTAGCAGTGAGTATAGAGGAAGTCTTTGATACACATTAAAGTCAATTGATAAATACTAACTCAAACATAAGCAAGATAAATATCCCTGGTATTGAAATTTCATAGAGAACTAAAGGGCAAATTTGTGGGGTGTTTGTTAAAAGCTTAACAAATCAGGAATTTGTAAAATGAAAGAAAATCTATTACTATCTTTTCTCAAAAATTTAAAATTGGTATCATATCTTATGTATAAACATTATGTTTTGAATTATAGCGTCTCCAAGTTTGATGAACGGTGTTGTTTTCTTTACAATCATTCGGATGACTTTCAAATCTGCTTTTCTACAGAAAACCAGTGTAGCAGGTGAGTTCATGGCTGATTCAGGTAATTGCAATGTATAATGAATCATTTTTGAAGGACCCTTGTTGTGAAAAATACTTGCTTTACTAGCTTTCTTGAAATTTTAGTTTATAGAAAATTATTTTTATAACTTTGAGATATAGTCCACGTACCTCACAACAGACTACAACTCAATTTTTTAGTATATTTACAGAATTTTCAGCCAGTACCACTTTCTAATTTTAGAATATTTTCACTACTCCTTCAAAGAAAACCAGTATCTGTCCCATTTCCACCATGCTCACCCCCATAACCCAAACCCTGTGCACCCATCATTCTCCTTTCTCTTTGAATATGCCTGTTTTAGACATTGTGTATACATGGAGTCATAAATATGTGGTCTTGGAGTATTACTCAGCTATAAAGAAGGATAAACTTGAGGCTTTTATAGGTAAATGGATGCAACTTGAGACCATACTCATAAATGAAATAAATCAAAAACTCTAATGTGTAAATATCGTATTGTCTCCCTTGTGTAGAAAACAAAGAATAAATAAGATCCAAAATGTACAATAGATATTGTGAAAGTGAAAGGGAAAGAAACTGCTCAAAAGGAAAGAACAACTGGGATAGGAGAAAGGATAAAAGAAAAAATGAAAGATTATATATTTGTATGTATATTCTTATATATGTATATATGCATGATAGATAACTGTACTACTAGTCTCTGTTCATCAAAAAGAACAGGTTGTACTTTTGTTTGATCATTTTTTCATGTCTTTATCTTGTAATCTGCATTACTACTTTGAAGATTACAATATACTAGCCAGTGTTAACCTTAAGCAGTGTGTTCATTTTAGTTATCTTATATATACATATATACAGGTTTATATCTTTTCCTCTTCCCTTTTCTCTTTCCGCCTTTTCCCTTCCCAATTACTTTTGCCCTTTGAGTTGTTTTTTACCCTTACGTAGTATTTATTATAGATTTTGGATCATATATACTTTTCCATTTTTTACACTAGGGAGACAATACGATATTTACACATGTGGGTTTGATTTATCTCACTTATGAGTATGGTCTCAAGTCGTGACCATTTACTTACAAAAGTCTCAATGCAATCTTTCTTAATAGCTGAGTAGTACTCCATTGTATAAAAATACCACATTTTTTATCCATTCTTTGATTGCTGGGCACTTGGGTTGTTTCCAAAATCTGGCTATTACAAATTGTGTTGCTATAAACATGGGTGCACAGATATCACTGTGGTATGATGTTTTCATTTCTTCTGGGAAAATGCCCAGAAGTGGGACAGCTGGGTTGAATGGGATCTCTAATCCTAGCTTCTTTAAGGAATCTCCACACTGATTTCCACAGTGGTTGCCCCAGTCTACACTTCCACCAACAGTGGAGAAGAGTTCCTTTTTCCCCACAGCCCCTCCAGCATTTGTTGTTGGTTGATTTTTTAATCTTGGCCATTCTTTCTGGAGTGAGATGGAATCTCAGCGTTGTTTTAATTTGCATTTTCCGAATGACTATTGATGTTGAACATTTTTTGATATATTTATTTACCATTTGTATTTCTTTCTCTGAGAAGTGTGTATTCATCTCAGATGCCCATTTTTGGATTGGGTCCTTGAATTTTAGGGGCCTGGTTTCTTTTAATTCTTTATATGTTTTAAATAGGAGTCCTTTGTCTGATGGACAATTGGCTAAGATATTTTCTCATTTCGTGGGTTTTCTTTTCACTCTGTTGGAGATTTCCTTTGACATGCAAAAACTTTTTAGTAAGATGAGATCCCAGTTGTTGATTCTGGGAAGAGTTTCCCATGCAATTTGATTTTTGTTCATGAACTGTCTGCCTACTCCTATGTCATCAAGATTTTTACCTACTCTGTCTTCTAGTAAGTTTAGTGTCTCTGTTTTTATATTCAGATCTTTGATCCATTTTGACTTTATTTTAGTGCATGGTGTTAGGCATGGATCTAGTTTTAGTTTACGGCATATAGAAAGCCAGTTTTTCCAGCACCATTTGTTAAAGAGGCTGTCTTTCTTCCAGTGTACATGGTTGGCCCCATTGTCAAAGATGAGGTGGCTGAGTGTGTTTGTAGTTGTGGCTGCATCTCCTAATCTATTCCATTGATCTTCAGGTCTGTTTTGATTACATTACCATGCTGATTTTATCACAGTAGCTTTGTAGTATAGTTTCAAGTCAGGGATTGTGAGGCCTCCTGCCTTCCCTTTGTTGCCCAGAATTGCCTTTGCTATTCTAGGTCTCTTCTGGTTCCAGATGAATTTCAGGAATGCTTTCTCTAGCTCTGTGAGGTAGGCAAGTGGTATTTTGATTGGGATTGCAGTGAATCTGTATAATAATTTTAGGAGAATGGCCTTTTTCACGATGTTTGTTCTTCCTATCCATGAACAGGGAATATCTTTCCATTTTCTGAAATCTTCTTTGATTGCCTTCTTTAGAGTAATGTAATTTTCACTGTATAGATCTTTTACTGCCTGTGTTAGACTGATTCCTAAGTATTTCATTTTTTTGAATGTTATAGTGAAGGGTGTGGTTTCCTTCATTTCTCTCTCAGTGACTTTGTTGTTTGTGTACAGGAATGCTATTGATTTTTGAGTGTTCACCTTGAATCCAGCTACATTACTAAATTTGGTTATTACTTCTAGAAGTCTTCTAATGGATTTTCGGGGGTCTTCTATGTAGAGTATCATATCATCTGCAAATAATGATAATTTTACTTCTTCCTTTCCTATCCTTATTCCCATTATTTCTTTCTCTTGTCTAATTGCTCTCGCTAATATTTCCAGAACTATATTGAATAGGAGTGTTGATAACGGACATCCTTGTCTTATTCCTGATTTTAGGTTGAAAGTTTTCAGTTTTTATCCATTTAGTAAGATGTTGGCTGTTGGTTTATGATATATGGCTTTTATCAGGTTGAGGTAGAGACCATCTATTCCGATTTTCTGTAGGGTTTTTATCATGAATGAGTGTTGGATTTTGTCACAAGCTTTTTCTGCATTTATTGAGATGATCATGTGGTTCTTGTCCTTGGCCCTGTTGATATGGTGTATTACATGTATTGATTTGCATATGTTGAACCATCCCCGCATTCCTGGGATGAATCCCACTTGATCGTGGTGTATAATCTTTCTGATAACTTGCTGTATTCTATTTGCCAGTATTTTATTGAGGATTTTTGCATCTATGTTCATTAGGGAGATTGGCCTGTAATTTTTCTTTTTTGGTTGGGTCTTTCTCTGGTTTTGGTATTAGGGTAATACTAGTTTCCAGGAATGAGTTAGGGAGACTTACTTCCCTTTCGATTTCATTGAACAGTTTGAGGAGTGTTGTCATTAAGTCTTCCCTAAATTTCTTATAGAATTCAGCAGTGAATCCATCAGGGCCTGGGCTTTTCTTTGTTGGTAGGGTCTTAATTACATTTTCAATTTCATTAGCTGACATTGTGTTATTCAGCAGCTTTACATCTTCTTGATTCAGCTTTGGTAATTCATAGGTTTCTAGGAATCTGTCCATTTCTTCTGTTATCAAATCTATGTGAGTAAAGGTTTTCGAAGTAGGTGTTGATGATCTTCTGTATTTCCACCGGGTCTGTAGTGATTTCACCCTTTTCATTTTCATTGCATGAATCTGAGTTTTTTCTTTCTTCTTCTTGATAAGGTTGGCTAGAGGTTTATCAATTTTATTTACTCTTTCAAAGAAGCAACTCTTTGATTCATTAATTCTTTGTATTGTTTACTTAGTTTCAATTGCATTAATTTCTGCTCTAATCTTAATAATTTCCTCCCTTCTTTGGGCTTTGGACTTGACTTGCTCTTCTTTTTCGAGAAGTTTGAGTTGCAGCATTAGGTTGTTTATGTGTGTTCTTACCGTTTTTCTGATATGAGAGTTTAGTGCTATAAATTTCCCTCTGAGGACTGCTTTCATTGTATCCCACAGGTTCTAGTAATTTGTATTTGCATTTTCATTCAATTGTAGATATTGTTTAATTTCTTCTTTAACTTCTTCTGTGACCCGTTGGTTATTTAGGAGGGTATTATTTAATTTCCATGTGTTTATGGGGTTCTTGTGGGTTTTTTTCTCATTCATTTCCAATTTTACTGCACTATGGTCAGATAATATGCATGGAATTATTTCAGTTCGTTTGCATTTACTTAAGCTTGTTTTGTGGGCCAGTATATGATCTATTTTAGAGAATGACCCATGTGCAGCTGAGAAGAATGTGTATTCTGATGTTGATGGGTGGAATACTCGGTATACATCTACTAGGTCCATTTGTTCACAAGCTTGATTCAGTTCTGCTATTTCTTTGCTGATTTTTTGTTTGGTTGATCTATCTCTGTGTGACAGTGGGGTGTTGAGGTGCCCTGTTATAACTGTATTATTGTTTATTTGGTTTTTCATGTCTATTAAGAAGTGTCTTACATAGTTGGGTGCTCCCATATTTGGTGCATATATATTTATGATTGTAATCTCTTCCTCTTGAAGTTTTCCCCTGACAAGTATGTAGTGACCCTCTTTATCTCTTTTGATCATTCTCGGTTTGAAGTTTGCATTGTCTGCAAACATAATAGCTACCCCTGCTTTTTCTTGGGATCCTGTTGCATGGAGTATTGTTTTCCAGCCTTTGCTTTTTAGTCTGTGAATTTCCTTTTGAGTGAAATGTGTTTCTTGTACACAGCATATTGTTGGATTTTGTTTCTTAACCCACTCTGCTAGTCTGTTTCTTTTTATTGGTGAGTTGAGACCATTTACACTGATTCATATAACTGATACGTACTGGCTCATCCCTGTCATGATATCTTTCTGTTGTTGGTTTTCTACATTTTCTGTTTAATTACTTGCCCTGCTTAGTGGTTTCCTTTTGTTGTTGTTCTTAAGATTGTGGCTATCTTTGTCTCTTTCTAGAGTATCTTTCAGTACTCTCTGTAGTGTTGGTTTGGTGGCCATAAATTTCTTCAGTTGCTCTTTGTCATGAAAGTATCTTATTTCTCCATCAATTTTTAAGGATAGTTTTGCAGGGTACATCAATCTGGGTTGAAAGTTATGTTCTTTCAGGATTTGAAATACTTCACTCCAAGCTCTTCTTGACTTAAAGGTTTGTGTTGATAAGTCTGCCGTGATTCTGATAGGCTTTCCTTTGTAGGTGATCTGTTTCTTTTCTCTGACAGCTTTTAGTATTTTGTTCTTGTGCTGTATTTCTGATACCCTTATTATTATATGTCTGGATGAGGACTAATTTTGGTTATGGTTAACTGGGATTCTGTATGCCTCAGTTACCTGTATTTCAGATTCTCTTCCCACGTTTGGAAAGTTTTCTGCTATTATTTCTGTGAATAGTCTTCGCAGGTCATTAGTATTGACCCCTGCTTTTACATTTATGCCTATTAATCTTATGTTATTTCTCTTGGCATCGTCTTGCAGCTGTTGAATTGTTGTTTCTTGGTTCCTTACTATTTTTAGGAGATCTTTTCTTTCGTGGCCATGGTCTCCCATGCTGTCTTCAAGATCTGAGATTCTATCTTCAGCTTCATTTAAGCGGTTTTTCAAACTTTCCGTGGAGTTTTTCATTTCGTGCATTTCCCTTTGCATGTGTTTCATGCATTCTGTTTGTGTCTTATATTGTTCATTCAGGGTTTCGATCATTTTCTTAAGTTCTTCTATTTTTTTATCTTGCTCTTCTTTAGATACACACATTTCTTTAATAATGATTCTCATTTCATTTATTAGTTGAGTGAATATTTCTGATTTGAATTTTTCTATAGCTTCATCGAGCTGTTTCTTTATTGCATTTTCTATCATTTCAGAAAGTCCATTTGTGTGACTCCCACTCTCTTCCATTTCAGTGTCTCTTGGGTTTGTTCTTTGTGGGCTGGGGGACAGAGACTGCCTCTTGGTCTTTCATATTGTCATTTTCTTCTAGAACCTATGTGGCCCTGTGTCCTGCGAGGCTGACCAGGTGTTCCCCTGAGGGTTGCGCTGATTCTTGGATTGCGCTGAATCGTGGGACCCGGTCAAGCTGGGTCCTGCGTGCCGCAAGGGCGGACGGCCTCGCGGGGCGTGCAGGTGGAGCCTCCGCCTTAACTGGGTGGGGGGCCAAGGCCTCCCAGTCCCGGGGAGCTAGGCAGAGTACCCCAGAGTGACGCTGCCCGGAGCCCAGGTCTGTCTGCACATTCAGAGTGACAGCTTTGCCAGGGCAAGCCTGGGCAAGTCCCAGGCCTACAGTGCCAGGAGAAACCCGGCTGGGCGGGGGTCAGCGAGCTCTGGGATGGCGCACGCACAAGCTGCTCCACTGAAGTATGGAGGTCGTCACGCGTGCTCTTCACTCTGGTGGGGGGAGCCCAAGCTCTCCAAGGCCCTGCAGCTATGTTGGTCAGTCCCTGCGGAGCAGCTCTGGGCTCCTGGGCTGATCTGGGCTGGGCTGCGTACCTCTTGTGTCCTGCGAGGCTGGCCAGGCATTCCCCTGAGGGTCGCGCTGAATCAAGCTTTTTGTCTTTTTAATTGTTGAGGTTTTTCACCTTTCCCTCTCCCCTTCCCCCACTTGTTCCCCTCCTCTAATTGTTGAGTTTTCAGAGTTCTTTAAATATTCCCTATGTAAGACTCTTAATCAGGATGGGATTTGCAAATGCTTTCTCCTGTTCTATGAGTTGTCCTTTCACTCCGTTGATGATAGCACTTGCAACATAAGTTTTTAATTTTGCTGAAGTTAATTTTATCTATTTTTCTTTTGTTATTAGTGTTTTTGGTTAATACCTCAGAAGACTGCTTAACCCAAGATATTCAATAGTTTTTATGTTTTCTTCTGAGAGTTTTATAATTTTAGCTCATATTTATGTCCCTAATTTTTTTATTTTTTTAAAATGTAATATGATGTAGGGGATCCAGCTTCATTATTTTGCATATGAATATGTGATTGTCTCAGCTCCATTTATTGTAACAACTATTCTTTCCCCACTCAATGGTGTTGGAAGTCTTAGAACATCAGTTAACTATTAGGAGTTTATTTCTGCACTGTCAGATTCTATTGATGTATATGCTTATCCTTTGATTACTGTAGTTTTGTAAAAACAATAAATGTGAGTCTTCCAACTTTGTTTGTGTTCTTCAAGATTGTTTCGGCTATTGTTGGTGCTTGCATTTTCATGTGAATTTTAGAATCAGCTTGTCAATTTGAAGAAAAAAGCTAGAATTTTCACAGGAAGCATGTTGGCTATCTAGATCAGTTTGAGAGCATTGCCATATTATCATGTTGTCTCCCAATCCATAAACATAAGATGCCATTTTATTTTAGACTTTCTTTCTTTCAACAGTGTTTAATAGTTTCAGTATAGACTTGTAGTCTTGCATGCCTTTTGTCAAATATATACCTAAGTGCTTCATTCGCTTGATGCTATTGTACATAGAGTTGTTTCCTTAATTTCACTTTTGGATTATTTATAATGTATAAACATACACTTGATCTTTGTATGTTGATTTTGTAACCTGCAACCTTGCTAAACTTACTAGTTCTAATAGTTTTTATTGAATTTCATAGAATTTTCATCTATATGATGATGTCATCTGCAGATATTGTTTGAATTCTTCCTTACCAACCTAGATGCCTTGGTTTTTTGTTTTTGTTTTGCCTAATTACTCTGGCTGGAATCTCCAGTATAATGGATAAAAGTGGTGAGAGTAGACAGCCTTAACTTGTTCATGACCTAAAGGAGAATGCAGCCTGATTTCCTCATCAAGTATGATGTTATCAACCAGTTTTTCTTAGATAGCCTTTATTGGGTTGAAGAAGTTCTTTTATTCCTAGTATGAGTGTGTTATATAATTTGGGGACATTTTAACTCAATATGTCTCAGACAACCATTATCATAACATATTTAATCAGATTAAATATCAGACTAGGGAAGCCCTTGAATTACAACTGTCAACTTAAGGTTGGAAAAAATGCTGCCATATATGAGACAGAATATCGTTTTATTTAAAATGTTCACCTTTTTGACCCTCATTTAGTATCTCAGTGCCTTTTTTGCCATACTTTTTTTGGTACTGGGGATTAAAACTGGGCTACATCTCCAGCCCTTTTTTAGATTGACACAGGGTCTTCCTAAGTTGCCCAGACTGGGCTTGACTATCAATCTTCCTGCCTCATCCTCCCAGAGTGCTGGGATTACAGGTATCTGCCACCATGCTTGGCTTTGTTTAATAACGTTTAATTGAGGTGTAGTACACATGCAAGTAAGTCGTACAAAGTTCACTTAGGAGTACAGACAAAAATTTATGTATGTCTACACTCAGGTACTTGTCTCCAAGATCATCATCCCCAGAAGATGCCTTGTGTCCTTTTCCAGTCATTAAATCCACACCAGTGATAACTATTTTGATTTCTGTCACCATGATTAGTTTTGCTTGTTTTCACCTTCAAATAAGAAGAATCAAATATTTGTATTCTTTTCCTTCTCCTTTCTTTTCTTCAAAATAATAGCTATGAGATTCAGCCATGATATGTACGTGTTCATTCTTTTAATATTTTTGTGGCTTTCCATTGTATAAGCATGTGACAATTTATCTGTTCTTCTATTGATGAACATTTGGATTATTTCTAGGTTGGGACTATTATGAATAAAACTTCTGTGAAAATTCTTATAGATGCCTTTTGTGAACATATATACAAAATTGATTCTGTTGAGTATACATCTGAGAGTGGATTACTGGGTTATATAGGTCAGGTTTATATTTAGCTTTGGCCAATACTATCAGTTTTCCAAAGTAGTCTCATGAATTTACACCCCTACCAGCCATGTATGAGAGTTTCAGTTGCTCCATATGCTGAAACATCAATTAATATCATCTTTTAAAATTTAGTTATTCTGGTGATTGCATATCATGTGTCTCCTAAAATGTGTGACTATTGATTATTCCAGTGTTCAAATACTAGGAGAAAAAGTGGGATAGGTTAGTTAGGAAAAAGATTATTTTAATGTTTTGTGTAAATTATTCTGAAGTATGTATACAGTATTCTTCCCTGGCATCTTGAGAGAAAATCATGACTAAAAATGTTTTTTTTAAGTTACAATTACTTATATGCAAATAAACTACAACAGTCTAGAAAGTGGCCAATGTGGCTCAACAGTATATATGAAAAACTTTATGGATAATGGTTAATATTAGGCTTACTCCGTGTCAACAGAATAATGTAACAACCTTATGCATTTCTTTCTCTTATACAAGATCTTATATCTTGCTGAGAACTGCACTGTCTACAACTTGAGAGGGGGGATGGTCCTGCTATTCTTAGCACTGATTAGACCACTCCTGGAATGCTAGTATCAGGGCCAGACTTAAAAAATAACAGGGACATATTTGAACAATAAACTGTTAGTGGATAACTTATAAATGAGTCTTGAGGTTAACAGTGAAGAAACAAGGAAAGACTTAGACATGATCAAAGTATGTACATTGCTAATGGATGTTATTTAGAAAAAGGATTATTTTTTACTTTACTCTAATTTTAAATGATACATAAAATAAATTTATTTATTTATTGAGTACCCTGTGATGTTTGAGGCATGTATGCATTGTATAATGATAAAATCAGAGTAAATATGTCTATCTCTTCAATTATCATTTCTCTATGGTGAAAACATTTAAGATGTTTTCTTCTAGCTTTTCAAAAATATATATGGTACATTACTGTTATCTATAGCCACCCTTCTCTGCCATATGACACCAGAATGTCTTCCCCCCATCTAAATATAACTTAGTTCCCATTGGTCAACTTTATCCATTCCTCTGTTCCTACTCCTCTCTCCAAATTTTGGTAACCACTTTTCTACTCTCAACTAAAATCTGTCTGAGACACGTGTGCTCCCATGTTTATTGCAGCACTATTCACAATAACCAAGATGTCAAAACAACCTAAGTGTCCATTAGCTGATGATCGAAGAAAATGTGGTACATAAACACTAAAGGGATTGACTCTAAGCAGTCTGTAAATGGAACTCACATAAAGGAAGTTTTCAGGTCAATAAAAAAGAAAACATTTTTTATTGAGCTCTTCAAGGAATGAACTGCCTTTGGGAGGTAACAGGTACTCTGTTGCTGGAGGTGCTCAGCATTATTGTTGTCCATATCGTTGGTGGAGATAGTGTATAGAGAAGATTCAGATACCACACGGATATTGGGTCTAGATAGATAAATATTGAAGTACCATGTCAAATCAAGGAATAAATTGATTGTTCCATGGCTTGTAACATATTGGCTTATGTTTCAATACAGTTTAATATGGTGGTGGTGAGCTTAGGGCATGCATGTTGCAGTGGGCTGTTTGTATCATTGAAAGCTCTAAAAGGTTCAGTGTCACTGGTTTAATGTAATAAGGCTAAGTTAAAGGTAAAGAACCAGAGTGATTCTAGTGGGCAGCATCTCTGTGACATTTACTGTTGTAGGTTTTGCTGTTTCATCAGAGAGATGCTAACTGATGCAGTGGGCCCTACAGTGGAGCTGGACAGAGAGACTGATGGAGACACATTAGAAGTAAGTCACAGAAGGCCTAGAACTTGGAAAGAGTTCCTTATTCTGTTTTTGATGCTTAAAGTAAAAATCCCAATTTTCATGTAAAAATCTTCTATTGAGTATATTTAAAAATACTAATTTCTGAACGAGGCAGGTATCACCACCTATGGCTGTCAGAGACTAATATATTGCTATAGGGAAATCTCATTGCCTTGGGATCATTTTGGTCAGAATTTTTAAGAAAAGTTTGGCCATGTATCAGACTAAAATTTTCTTTTGTGGACAGTCTGTGAAAAAGTTTTTATAAGGCTAACTAATAGTATTTAAGAGAGTCCAAAAGAAATAGCCAGTTGGAAGCAGACCTTTTCATTTAAAATGACTTTAATTATATCTGTATGCATATAGTATATTAAATATAACAGTTTTAAAATCCTTTTTTAAGAAAAGATTATCATAAGCTCTTTTGGACAGGAGAATTGTCCACAGGTACTATACTACTTTACATATGTTTAAATCTTCTACACGTGTTATTTAATTATTAATTTGCCATTAATTCAGTTTCTCCCAGTGATTATAACTTAATGGGATTTTATGCTTCCAAGTTAGAGGGAAATGAATTCCTTGATGTTTCCTTCAGAAATTATCAAAGGACTTCATGTTAATGATTGAGTCAAGTTACTAGAGTTATTAGCCTAGTCTCAAAATGAACTGAGTGATGAACCTTGAAGACAACATACGTGGGGGAATAGAGAAAGGTGTGAGATAAAAAATGTTTTAGGAAACATTCCAATTTCTAGTTATATCTGACAATGATGGAGACCCTTTAGTTATCTTAATTGCCATAAGTATCCTTAGAAGTAGGAACTGTTCTGCAAATAAACTGCATTTCAGTAGTAGATACAGTGGAGCATGCAAAACAATAGAAACATGCACTACTTCCTCTCTGCTTTAAATAAATGTTTTTCAACCTGCATGATTATCTTTATTACTCACTGAGAAGGATCAAGTCACGTGCAGCAGTATGTGATAGCTTTTGGTGATAAGACTGAAGCAACAATATAGCCATACTAATTGTAATGTGAATTTCTGTAGTATGTGCTAGATTTATATTACTGAAAGAGGAGTGAAATCCAGCATATGTCTCAGTATTAAGACAGCTTTATTGACCTTCAGTTCTTTCCTGGGATATTAAAAGAGATTTGTTTCCTGACAAGTTGATAGGGACACTATTTGGAGTACTGAACATGCTTAGAAGAGGTTTTAAATTACAGCATTAAAATGGCAAGAAACCTCTAAAAGGTGAACCTCTAAAAGGTGAACCAGGTAAGTTATATGTGACTCATATTTTTAATTTTCTTGGATTCAATTTCATAAAGTAAGGCTATAAATACATGAACCACTGAGAGTCATTATGAGCAGAAGGTATATGACCTAAGAACCATGACTTGCTTAGTATTCAAATAATATTTATAAATTTTATAAAAATTGATAGACAACTTTTGGATTTTGGGGGGGTTTCTTCATGTCGGGTTATATGAAGGTTTTTTTTTTGTCTCTTTGATTTTCCTGCTTTAGTATGAGTATGACCATGATGAAGATGGGAAGAGAATTGTCTTGGGGAAAGGCACCTATGGAGTTGTGTACTCTGGCCGAGATCTGAGCAGTGAAGTGCGAATAGCCATCAAAGAAATTCCAGAGAGAGACAGAAGGTAAGTTGGGGGCTTCCACATTTTGCACTTAACATCCAGCACCCGGGTCCACTGCTGATGGCGCACAGGATTTAAGAATGAGAGCATTATGTTGTCACACACCTTGTAATTCTCTTGTAATAAGGGTGATCTGCTTTTGCTCTATATCTGTTAGAATTAAATTAAGGGAATGGAACAACTTCAGTTAGAGGTTTTGGATTGCAGAAGGTTGTATTTTGAAAGAAAACTATTTCTACCCAACCACTGCTTCTGGAGTTTTACAGTCTATGTAGTTGTTTCCAAATATTTGTAAATGTGACTGAACATTTTGTTCCTTTTTCCTTTTTTTTTAATGCTAGGTTCAATCCCAGGGCTTTGAGCATGCTAGATGAGTGCTCTGTGCTGAGTGCTTTTAAATTCCCATTGTAACAATTGAAAAATGATTTTGATTTGTTTGGATACATAATTACAGAAAACTAAATATAGTATAACACATTTAGGCTTTATAAACAGAGTTTTAAAAAATACTCTGGCCTTCCAAGGGTATGTGCCTGCATCCCTCCATCAAGGTGATCACTGACTGATTAAGGGTGGATTGCACATCAGTTAGTGGTTTGTACCAACTAAGATCCTTTGTTAAGTCATTCATTTGTGGATATTCAATGAAAGAGCATGTTGTGATTATGTGAATTATAAGACAAGACCTGAAATGAACTAGTGCAGTTTCTTTATTTTACCACTATGAAAACCAAGGCTGCAAAAGATAAAATGACTCCTCCAAGGATGAGTAGAAACGAGAGTAGTACCTGGTATTCTGTCTCTCATTCTTGTGATATATAAGGTGCTACAGTTGTGTAAATTTAGGGAAATTTCTGGCATGTGCCACCTCCTTCATTTGGTAGCACTAATGGTCCCAGATGCACATTACCCTGGGATTTTAGAACCAGAAAGGGTCCTTGGAGACCATTTGGTCTAACTCTCTACATTTGCTGACTAAACTTACGATGACTGAGCATTTTTTCTGTGCCAGGTTCTGAAAAGTTACTAGGATATTGTCCTGAACCCAGGGTGTTACCAGTTGGGTGAGCAGTGCAGATGCCTGTGAGTCAAAGTGACAAGTGCCATAATAAAAGGGTATACAGAGTGTTTTTAGAACACAGAAGTGGGCTGAATTTTCCTGTGTGAGTTGTGGCAAGTTTGAAAAAAAGAAAATTTTCAAGCTGGTCTTTGAGGGATGAGTAGGAGTTTGCTTGTCAGAAAAGGAGGCCTACTTTAGGGAAAAATAGAACTGTTAAAATACAAAGCATGTTCAGAGAGCAATTTTTTTAATAATGGCTTGGGTATAGGATGTTGGGCAATAGAGGGTACTTGAGGGCAAAAAAAAGGCATCATCTGGCCTGATTTTGAAGATCTTTGTGTGCCACATGAAACAGTATAATCTTTATGTGGAATTTACGGAGGGAAATGGTATGGTGATGTGTGTGTTTCAAGAAGAGATAGTCCCAAGGATGAAGAATGATGAACTAAAATGTCCAGAGACTGGGGCTAGATGGCACATTAGGTAGCTGCTATAGTGGTCTGTGGTCTATTTATACAGTAAGACCTGAAGGCAGCTGAGAATGGAATCTTCCAGAACACTACCCTACATGAGAGGCAGAGGAGATGGATTGTGAAAAGATAAAAAAATGATTGGAGAGTTGAGGCCTTACCAGTAGCAATAGTAAGAACAACAGTTGTTGAGTAGTTACCACAATCCAGGCCCTCCACTAGGTGCGAGAGCACCTTGATACAGTTCAGCCCCCAAAAGTCCTACATGGCTGATATTTTTACAACTTGAATATTCCTTATCCAAAACGCATGAGACCAGATGTGTTTCAGATTTGAGGTTTTCTTTTTAGGTTTTAGAACGTTTGTGTATACAAAATGAGGCTTACTGGGGATAAGACCCAAATCTAAACACAAAATTCATTTTTTTGTAGGCACCTTAAAGACATAGTCTGAAAGTAATTTTGTATAATAATGTATTTGTGTTTTGATTGTGACACATCGCATGAGGTCAGATGTGTAATTTCGTACTTGTGGAATTATGTTAGCACACTAAAAGTTTCAGATTTTGAATTGGATGTAGTGGCACATGCCTGTAATCCCAGCTACTTGAGAGACTGGGGCAGGAGGATCACAAGTTTGAGGCAAGCCTGGGCAACTTAGCAAGACTATGTCTCTCAAAATAAAAATTATTTTTTTAGAGGGCTGGGTCACAACTCAGTAGAGCACTTGCCAAGCATATGCCACACCTTTGGTTCAATCCCTAGTACCAGGGAAAAAAAGGTTTTGGCGTTTTTTTTTTTTTAAATGTAGGTATGTATGTATGTATTTTACAGTACTAGGAATTAAACTCAGGACCTTTGCATTGAGCTAGCCTTTTTTTTTTTAAATTTTTTTGAGACATAGTGTCTCACTGAGTTGCCCAGATTGGCTTGAACTTGTTGTATTCCTCCTGCCTCAGCCTCCCAGAGTGCTGTGATTACAGGCATGTGCCACCATACTTGGCTAAATTTGGGACTTGGGGGCATTTCTGATTTTGAGCTTTTGGATTAGGGATGCTCAGGCTGTATTCCCTATTTTACAGATAGGGATGCTGAGTAGTCTCATGGAAGGCAAGGGAGAATAAGTTTCCAGAAAGAAGGACTTGCCAGCAGTAGGGAAGGTATTGGTGAGGTGCTGTGGGGTCTGGAGCCCTTGGGATTTGGTAGGTGACACTGGTTTTGTTTTTTCATGATAGGTTCTCTCAACCTCTGCTTGAAGAGATAGCCCTGTACAAGTACCTCAAACACCGCAATATCGTCCAGTACATAGGCTCCGTTTCTGAGGGTGGTTTCATTAGGATCTTTATGGAGCAGGTTCCTGGAGGTGAGTGGTCAGTGTTTTCTGGTCTCATACTCTGAAAATCACTATGAAAATACAATATGGGCATCACTAATCATTCTGGCATTTAAAAGTGACAGACCTTTTAGAGGTTGGAAAACATTGGTTTCCTAAGAATTCTATAAACTTTTGAAATGTCGCATAAACAGTCTATTTCTACTTTGTTTATTTTTTGTTTATTCAGCCTACAAATACTCATTGAGTATCTACTATGTCAGCATTGGGGACAAAGAGATGAAGAAAGCAGTTTCCTGTCTCTTCAGAGTCTACTGGTTTAAAGGTGTTTTGGAGAACAGGGGACAGTAGATTGGTCAAAGTGACATTACAAAGTATTTCATAATGAAATCAAACACCAGGGCTTTCTCCACAAAAGTCCCTAAATGTAGGGGATAGAACATAGATCATAGATAGTGCCTTGGATGTGGAACTGTCTAGTTTGAATCAGTCCAGCCATGTATAAGCTGTGTGACCTTGGGAAACTTACTCTCTCTGTACCCTCAGTTTTCTTGTTGAATAAATAAATGATAAAATTGGAGTAATAATGGTTATTGTAATTTTGGTAATTACTGGAATAATAACCATATCTCAGTGGGTCATTGGGTGAGTTAAATGAGATAATGTATGTACAGCTTTTCATACTGTCTGGCAGCAAGTGAAAGCCCAGGAAATAGCTGCTCATTAAATAATAATAAAATTCACAAAATGTTGTCATTAAGCAATTATCATTTGAGTACAGATGTAAAACCTTCAGTTAGAAATTTGTATTCATTCAACTGACAATTATTCAGAGACTAGTATTTTAAGAGTATCACTCTCTATATTAAAAGAGCTAAGCAGTGGGCTAGAATTAAGGCTAGATTCAGGATAGTCTCTCTTTCCTTAGGTAGCTTGTAGTATAGCCAAAAATGTGTCTGTTGCTATTCACATTTGACACTGTTCAGGTGTTAGACTGAAAGGTGACAAGATTAGAGGTACGTGTCCATCCTCTCTCACAGATAGGGAAACTAAAGTGTGGCAAGGTCCCAGAGCACAACTCAGAGCCGGTGATGCCTGGAGGGCCCATTCTTGCCAGCAGGAAGACCCACCTGCACTCACACCACCATCTCTGGGACAGGTGGTCTGAACATCCAAAGAGAGGTTTTCTTTTGGCCCAAAAGTTCATTGTTTAATGAAGTAATAAGGGATGGGCTTGCTAATCAAGATGGTCCCACACTGTAGCTTGCCTTTGAGGACAGACAGGCATCATTTCCTCTAATTCTAGTCCCTGTCACTCTCAAGGATCCCTCACTCTAGCCTTGTCTGCCTCTGACTATAGGATGAGATGTGAAATAATGACTTTGATCTAAGTAGAATGGCAAAGTTGGTTATATAGCAAGCATCATGTGACCCAAGTAATGTATGATACCAGGTCATACCTCTGAGTTCAGAGAGCAGTGTTTCTCCTGATGTTGTGCAGCTAAACAGAGCTAAACCCAAAGTTGGCACCACTGAATTTCAGGGGTCACAGGAAGTCCTCTTTTTCACTTCCAGTCTGTTCTTTGTCTGGGATTATAGAGAAGGAGGACACTGAGTCAGATGTGATAATGATGATGTTGGTGTACGCGCTTAAGTCAGCTTAAACTCTACCCCATTTTATTTCACTGAACTCTTGCAGTTCAATCTTTGTCACACTGATTCGTATTTTGTTGTGTTTGTGTTTCTAGGAAGCCTTTCTGCCCTCTTGCAATTCAAATGGGGGCCGATGCAGGAGCCCTCTATCAAGTTTTATACCAAGCAGATCCTGGAAGGCCTGAAGTATCTCCATGAAAACCAGATAGTGCACAGAGACATAAAGGTATTGAATTTTAGCTCCCATTGAGTCTTGAAAGCTATCTGTGTAGTGTGTGTTGAGGGACTTGGTTATAGAGGGGACTGACGTGGCAGGACTGTACCCCAAGTACAAAATGTAGTTTTCCTGGAGACACTGCCTCAAGGTCCCAAACTGTGTCATGTCCATTTGTTTAAATCCGTATTTAAGCACTCAATGCTGTTCTTTTTTTAAAGGGTGATAATGTTCTGGTAAACACCTACAGTGGAGTGGTAAAAATCTCCGATTGTGGAATTTCCAAACGTCTTGAAAGAGTGAACCCATGCACAGATAGCTTTGCAGGTAAGCAGGGCATGATAGCTACCTTGGAGTTAAGCTATCCATACAAGCTATGGTTATCTGAGAGGTTCTTACTGGGCACCCTCCCAGCACAAAGTGACAGTTGATATTTCATGTGGATAATGTATTGTCCTGACCTCAAATTGTTTTAGTACTATCAAAGGGATACACATAGCTGGCTACTTGTGGCAGTAAGATTGCTCTAGATTCCTCTTTGCCTCTGAAAAGTTGGGTGGTTAGAGGTTTCTGCTGAGCTTTCCTGAGGGGTTCTCATCCAGTCCACAAAATGGTAGTGCTGGTAGCATATTACTCAAACTTGTGGGTAAATCTAAATAACAATATCCTTCAGACAGTTGATTAGGACATTTTATTGGAGTTTGTTAGAAAAATAGCCTGTTACTTTAGTGAATTCTGACACCTTGTGTTTCAATATGATTATCCCAGGGAGGGTAATTTCTCTGGGGGAATATGGCGTTTTATGGGGTTGCATTTTCATTCGCATGTGTCAGTGATGGAACAGTTTCAATGTTGAGAGAGAATGGACTCAAAGGGTGACATAAAATTGCGAACCAGTTATTAATTACCAGACCAATAGGTAAAATACCACTCAGAAGCTACCTGTGGCTTTTTTTTTTCTGCTTAAAAGCAACTATAGCCAAAACTTTGATCCTTGGAAAGAAGTACTGATTTTGAATTAGTAAAGGTTTATGATTCCGTGAAGAGTAACATAAGGATACTTGCTTGATAGAATTATAAAACAGGCCTCATACTCTTGTAGCTCTGAAATAAGCTATAGAAGGCAGATGACTGATCTCTTTCCCTGTGGTCACCAAAGCTATGCAATGGACAGCTTGGACCTTGTTTTTAGTGAATAATATCTCAGCTTTGAAGGTCTTTTCTTCAACAAGCGAGTTGTTGTGTGTCAGCTGCTGGATGCCCAGAGTTAGTGGACTTATGCTTCTATCAAAAGGGAATTTTAATACATCCAAAATGACTTTTTAGTTGTAACACAACGGGGTTTATGTGCATCTCAAAGTAGGAAAATACCACACTAGGGCACTATCAGATTTTCTCACAAAAAGAGCATGTTGAATTTTCATTTATTATTTCTGATATACACCTATAAAGATTGTATTTACGTATGAATATATATGTAGGACTGGCCATTTTTTCCTCTCAGCATTTTACTACCCTAATTGAAACAATTTATATCCTCCTCTTCGGAAGCCACCAGTTAGCTTGGCAATACATAGCAAGGGAGGCTCTGATATGACAAGGAGTTATTTCAAAAACATAAAATCCCCCAACGATTTATCTTATAATTAGCATCCCCAAGGAGAAAAAAATCACAACGAAAACACATGTATAATTCATTGTTGCATATCACATTTCCCACGTAATTGGCTTAAGGAGACTTGAATTTTGCATTGCAAAGTAATGCAGTGGTGTTTGGGGGATAATAAAGAAGTGGTCTCATTTCAGTTAGGAAATTCCCTTGCATATAATTACTCTTTGCAAAATATCAGTTCTGTAAAGAAATCCTCATCTGGTTGGTGCAGAACTCTGTGTTGGGTAGATATGGCGGAGCTTTTCGCTGTAAATGATTTGAGGCCATCTGAGCCTTGGCATGAGAGCCAAACGCTTTGAGCAACTTCTTAGCCTTAATCTCTCCCATCCTGTGTTCCTAGGGCTTTTCTAGAACAACCTTTTTATTTTTTTCTTTCCAGTGTGAGGGATCGAATCTATAGTCTCACACATAGTAGGCAGGTGTTCCACACTGAGTTACTTACCTAGCCCTCATTTTTTGTTGTGGTGGTGATTTTAACAGCTTTATTGAAGTATAACTTATGTATCATGAAAGCACCCTTTTGAAATGTACAACTCGGTGGTTTCTGGTAAATTTATTGCATCATGTGGCCATTGCCACAATCCAGTTTTCTAGCATTCCTGTTACCCCCAAAAGATGCCCCAAAAGACTTTGGGTTAGGAAGAAATGGTGCTCCCTCCCCCACTAGGTCCCATTGCAATCAATCCCAGTTCTAATCGCAGCCTGAGGCAAAAATCAGACTATTTCCTGTGTGTGTAGATTTGCATGTTTTGAATATTTTGTACACATGAAATAATGCAACATGTGGTTTTTGCATCCAGCTGCTTTCCCACAACGAAATGTTTTCAAGGCTCATCCATGCTATGGCGTGTTTTGGGCCTTTCTCCTCCTTCAGCTGAGTACTGTTCAATAGTATGGATGGGCCAAATTTGCCAGTTAGTGATTGTTTGGGTGGTTTCCACTTTTTGATTGTTGTGAACAATGATACTGTGATCATTCACAGACCAGCCTTTGTGTGGACATATTACGGCTAAAAATATCCTTGGTTCAAGGAAAAGCAGGTTCAAATCCAGGCTCAGCCACTTTCTAGCTGTGTGACCTTGGACATGTTACCCTGTGTTCCTCATAAGTAGAATGGAAATGCTTACAGTACCTACCTGCTAGGGTTTTTAAGGATTGATAAAGTGCTTTCACTGGTATCTGGCTCGTAGCAAGTGAAATTGAAATAAAAGCTAAATAAATAAATTAAATAAATGTTAGTTTGCACTTAGAGGCCACAGGCTATTAGAAATGTAATGAGCCTTTGAGAGAATTGTAACTAACATATTGAACCTGTAGGAATCAAAAGCCATCATAAAAACCACCATATTTTTGTCTCCCACTGTTTCTTTATATCCTGCCCAAAGTAGTGGGCCTTTCTCCTGACTTTCTCAGCCACCCTTAGATGACAAAGAGAGTCAGAATGACACTTGAAGGAGTAAACAGAATGAAATTGATAATGAAGAATGTGAGCTCATATACTGATCAATACTCTGGTCTTCATTCACAGGGCCACCTCCTTTTCCCTCTCCCCACATTTGCAGTGACCTCTGCTCGGTCATCCATGTTGTTAGCTTCTTTCTCACCTCTTTTCCTACTCACCAACTGCAGAAAGGCAGTCATGTGACTAGCACTTTTGTAAGCTACTTTTCTGTGATCTGTCCTGGCTGATGTTTTCTTAAAATTTCTCTTGCTTGATCCCTCTGAATGTGACCACCATGTCACGAGAAGTAGCCTGGGCTTTGCTTGATTACCCACCCTGGCTTCTGTAACCACTTAGCTTTTATGTTCTGCTCATTTCTTTTTCCACGGAGGGATTCAGGCTCTGGAAGGGACTGCCTTTGAGCAGGATTCCTCTTAAAAAAAAACAAATAATAGTTTTACTATAGGTCTCACCTCTGGTGTTTGGGCTTCATCTACCTTCAGCTCATTGTCAAGGGGGTATGACATTATCTCCAGACCTAGCATTCCCCTGTCTGCTGCTCTGATTTTTGTTCCCTGGGGATCCAGTTGTCTCTGTAACTTACCTACAAAGGATATGTACATATCAAGGTCTGAGTAATTCAAAGGCTTTGGGTTGGGAAGAAGTTATGCCCCTTGTCTGGTCCCATCACTTGGATATGGCCATGTGGGCAACTTCTACTCCCGTGGGAGGCTGCATGCCAGTTCTCTGTTCTCTCATTCAAATACTAACCAGGCCCAACCCTGCCTAGCTTCTGAGATCAGACAAGATTGGGTGCATTTAGGGCGATATGGCCATAGACACTTCTCTTTTCTGTAGTTCTACATTAATGTTAAACTTTGGGCTCTAACAATATCTCAAGGCAGATATTAGCAGATGTTAACATGTATGGCCTGTCAAGTACCATTATCTGAGTCAACACTGAGCAGCTTGAACTACTATGGGCCCATGCCTTTCTGGTGACAGCCCTGCTCCAACTCTTAACTAGAGAGACGGTAGACTGCCCAGCACAGCTCTCTTGAAAGAGGCTTCCTTCAGTGCCCATCCATACCACCTAATCTATCCTCTTTCAACCCTTTGACCCCATTGATCTAGATGGGAGGCCCCCGGAAGAGGACTCAAGACTTTTGAACCCAGGGACCTGAGACTCTTTTAGAAAATGGGTATTTGTGGTCCCCATCTTACCTCTTGCCCTGAGATCTGGACCGTATCTTTGAGCCTCAGTCAGAAAGTTCCACTTTATGTCATGTGTTTTCTTTGTTGGTAATTTGGAAAGCCTTGGACAATGGTTAAGGAGTTACCAATGGATTTTGTGTTCCAGGGGGTTTGGGGCTAGGGACACCTTGTTCTGAATTCTACCACTGCCCTAGTGTAAGTGCCTGAAAATTATGGCTGCTAGGCCAAGGACCAGGGGAAGGGGCACCCCTAAGAAGAAGTATAGTTAGGGAGATGAGGTCTGTAAGAGAGGCAGAAGCGAAGCATGCCAGTTTCTCAGTATTTTTGCAGGAGTCAGATGCACCACAGAATCTAGCCTTTGGAACATAGCTGATAGTCACCTGTGACATGTATACTGCTTGGGGATATTCAATTGCTTATTCATGGTACTTGTGTGGTGGTTCTATCAGTCTCTCTCTGTTGGATGGTTACTCTGTGAATACAGTAGTGAATCAAATGGTGCACTCAGATCTCCACTATTACTCTTCACCTTCCAGTTACATGGAGAAAAGGCTACCTTATGGCTTTGGAAACCTTTGCATCAGCTGCTCTTGTTTAAGATTGTCAGCAGAATTTCTCTTTAGCTTATTATATGAGTCAATGATGTCATGGTGTATAGTTTGAACATGGAGGTAGAAGACTCAATTCTAGCTTCAGAAAATTCATTTAGCCTCTCTAGACCTCAATTTTGTCCTCCTGCATAAAAGTTGGATTAACTGTAGATAGAGTCTTGCATCAGGGTTCACTAGAAGGGCAGATTATGTGTTAGATTTAATAGATAGATAGACAAACAGTAGTCTTACAATAGCTGCCCACAGAGTCAGGTTTTGGAGAATGCAAAAGGGCTATTTGTTGGCGAGCCAGAGGATTCAGTCAAAAGTCAATGGCCTGGAGCTCACTGCAGAGTCCTGTGCAAGGCTGTATCAGGAAGCTGAGGGTTGTGTGCTGGAAGCCTGGAGCCAGATATCCAAGGTGATGGTGAAGACTAGAGTGCCTCCAAAGAAGCAGGAACAAGACTTCCTTCTTTCCCTTTTTATTACATCCAGGCTACAAGCCTATTGGTTGGTGCCATTCATGCCCAGGGTTGGTCTTCCCTCATCATTAAGTTCACCATTCAGACACCCTCAGAACTGTGCTAAACCAATCAGTCGGGCATTTGTTATTCAAGTTGATACCATATTTAACTATCACAGGTCTCCTCTGCCCATCCTTACAGAACTATGAGAGATAGATGGACAGTACTACATGGAAACACTTTGTAAGCCATCAAATGACCACCAGAAGTTAGATGCGGAGGACAGCTTTCAGGGTGGTCTCCAGTGATCCCCATCTCCTGATATTTCATCCTTGTTAAATCACCACTTGCATGTGGACTGGACTTAGTGACTCACTTACAATGAATAGAATAGTGGAAGCAATGGTATATGGCCTGGATTCTGGGTCCCCCCCCTCCAGCTTTCCAGGATTTCTCTACTGCTGTCTAGTTGAAGAGTCTCAGAGGGAGCTTAGGCAAAAAAGAAATGGAGTTTCTGGAGTCCCAGACCCAGCATCTTAGAGCAGAGCTGAGAGATGACTGCTTAATAAATAGTATAATTAATTTTCAATTTTCCTTAATGAATTATGGTCTCATTAGAAGGCACATTCTCTGCCAACATCTATCTCTCTCTGTGTTATTCACAATAGCAACAGCTTATAGGAGACACTGTGTCACCGAAAGTTCGCTTACTGGGGTTCTAGGGTTTCCTCGCAATGCATGAAGTGTGATGCACCCCCATCTTGCTGAACTGTGCAACTGACCGAATACTTCCCCATGAGGTTTTCAGCTCTGGAGACCATTGGGCTCATTAATACAGCCTGATAATTTAACTCTGAATCAATAGAAATTGAATAAAATTAAAATAATTTAAAATTTATTTCTTTGGTCTCACTAATCACATTTCAGCAGCCCAATACACATTTTGGTCATAGCTGTCCTAGTACCTTTAAAATGTTCATAGGAAGGAAAAATGCTAGTAAGACTTTGGAAGGTTTATAGATATCTTCTCCAAATTTTTTTTTGACTGATGAGCCTTTTGTTTTCATTGATTAAAACTCAGGAAACCTGATGTGGTTGTGTGATCTAGAGAGCGGCCCTTTCATTTCTCTGGACACCAGGGTTCTGTTCATGCCTTAACTATGGTCTCTGGTTTGCTATCTTATTCTAAACCTATTAGCCAGACCATAGCATCTGCTGATGCCACATCCAAATTTCCCCATTCCTCATGCTTAGTTTCAAGAAAAACTAAAGATTTTGCTCCCTGCCCTGTGTCTTTCCCATCAATAGTCCATTTGCTTTTCTGCTACCATATCTGATCACTATTTTTCCTGTGGCAACCACTGGTGGCTCATGATCTCCTAAAATAGTCCAAAGTCAGAACCTTCAGAAGATACAGATCACCACCTGGGATGTGTCCTTGTCACTTTAATTCTTCCTATACCCTGCCCTGGCTCAAACATCACTTGTTGCTTCCTGGACTCAATATGTCACACCCATGTTCTTTGTTCAAGCTCTTCATTTCATGTGGACATCCTTCTAGCCCTTGGTTCACCTCCTTGACCTTTGCGGCAGGAACCTACTTCACTGTCAGTGGCAGGTACTGCCCCTTGCAATCACATTCATGTTCATTGCAAGGTCACACTTTACCTAGGCCGCTTCCTACCAATGATTGAGGCTGGCGAAGGTCCTAGAGCCAATGCGGGATTCTTCCTGTGGGCACATTTTGGCCAGGGACTGGTAGCCTGGATGAAGTGCTCTCAGAGCAGTGCCATCTGAAAATACTTTCTACCCAGTTCTTCCTCCCTCCACCCCTTCCCGGGGGTTAGATCTGCATCACAGTCTGATGCACTCCCTGCTGGCCCTTGTATCCCTCATAGATCCTTGTATCCCTCATAGATCTCTCCAAGAAATGTCTTGTATGTCTAGTCTTGTCTTGGCATTTGCTTCTCAGAAACCAAAATTGCTGCAACCATAGATTTTCATGATTGAGACCAGACAGAATTGAAGCATTTTTAAGATCTATATTCTTAGTCTTCTGCATATGCCTCTAATAGCAGCTATCACATTTTGCTATCATTGCTGCCACTACTACCACAGTTATATCTGTCACCTCCATTAGGTAACTCCTTGTAATCAGGATATTTCTCATATTCCACTTTCCCTTTATTTGATATGGGCTGAAAAAGTACTTATTGAATTGAGGGGTAAATAATCCTCTTTCAGTGTGACTAGTATTAAAAAGGCACATTGCATGTCTCTCTGGTCAAAAAAATTATACAACTGCTACATTATTTATGCATAAGAAGAGGCTTCATGTACCATTAATGAGGCAATTAAAGCCACACACTTATTTATTAATGGTAACTTGGTTTTTAGCAATATGGTGCCCTCAAAGTTTGTTCGTTTTCCTCACAGGCATTCTACAGTACTTGGCTCCTGAGATTATTGATCATGGATCTGACGGGTATGGTGCTGCAGCTGATATCTGGTCCCTGGGCTGCACCATCATAGAAATGGTCACCAGCAGGCATCCGATCCGTGAGCTTCATGAAACACAGACAGCAATGTTCCAAGTAAGACATGCCTGGTCATTTGGGTGGTTTAGGTGTTGGATAAATGCAATTAAAAACAAAGTCTCTTCTCAGTCCAGAAAATCTATCCACAAAGGTAGGAAAGAATGAAAGCAGTTTGATTATTACATAAGTGTCAGACCATAATGAAGGTGAATCAGACAGTCCACTAACACTGCAAAGATAGAAAGAAATCTTTGTGTTTTTGTTGTGTTTTATTTTGTTTTTACATTTTTGGCACTAGAGATTCAACTCAGCCTCACAGATGCTAGGCAAATGGTTCTGCTATGGAGTTACACCCTCTACCCTTTCTACTTTTTAAATTTGTGACAGGATCTTGCTAAGCTGTCCAGGCTGACTTTGAATTTGTAATCTTCCTGCCTCAACCTGCCAAGTAGCTGGGATTATAGGCATGCACCACCAAGTGTCAGCTAAAATTCCACCCTTTTATGTAGCCAAGCAGATGGAACCCATTATCAATCACATTCTCAAGATGAAGAGTCCTTATGAAAGTGGACTCAACAGTACCATTTGTCACATGTCTTATCTTAGATTCACCTGGTAATTGAAGTGACCATTTGTTAGGGTATTGCCTTTATGCAAAGGAAACAATGAACTTGTCATATCTTTAAGGCAGGAGGTAGTTTTGGAGCAAGGAACCACAAAGTTAGGCACTTTTCCTCTATAGAAACTGATAGAGGCATTATTTTCCTCCATGATTAAAATTCAAAGTAGTTGCTCCCAGGCCTTGGGAATGACATTTTTGGCAAGAGGCTTATTTAGCTGCCAAGAAGATTTACATACATTCCAAAGAAACAGAACATGCAATTAGAAGTTTTCTTAATTGTCTACCAAAAGGGGTTATCCTCTTCCCTTATATTCAGTAAGGACAATAAAGTCTCATATTTTGCATTTGTGTTTGCCCTTACACAGAGTAAGGCTTTATCTAAGGTCACGATACAGTCTGGGTCTTTAGAGGACAGGTTTCTGACTGAATTTTGAAGAAGTGGGCCGTTAGGTGTCAGATGATATGTTCTTTATCATTCTAATAATCCTCCCAGAGCTGATGGAAGGGCTAACATAGTACAAATTGACAAATGCAGTGGGCACCTGGGATCTCAGAAAGGGATATGCTTGCTGGTAACCCCACAGGGAGCTGAATGGATACTTATGGATAATGAACCATGGTTCACTGACATGCCCTGCTAGTGCATGGTTCCAGATGACTCTTCCTGGATCCTCCTGCCAAATGTGGCCACCTTCCTTATGGCCTGCATCTTTGGTGGGCTCTCTGGCCCAGCCCCTTGCGCATTAAGATCTCAGGATGTGAGAAAAGCACATTGAGTGGGCTCTGAGTGCTCTGTGCTCTGGGCACCTTGGCTGCTCTACTCAGCCTGGCTGGGTCCCTGCAGAAGCTTCTCAAAGCTTCCTACCCTTACAGAAGCTGCCCAGGCAGCTTCAAGGGTCAAGACCTCAAGTCAATAAGTCTGACCCTTGTAATTCCTTCAGAACTGTGAATACATGGGTTAGATGACAGCAACAGCCTTCTGTAACACATTAGTAGCTATCCGCAATGGACTCAACTGGGGCCATTGAAGATCTTACCCATGGCTTCCATTAAATACAGTGGTACCTTGGTTCATGAATGCTTTTGTTTGTAAACGATTTGGTTCTCAAACAGAAACATTTGGCAAAATTTTGTTTTTGTTTGCAAGTTCTGCATTGGGTGACCAACATGACCACAGCCATCTTTCCCGCACAGAGGTGCCCATCTTTTCCAGAATTGTGGAGCAAATGAAGTTTGTGAACGAGGGTACTACTGTAAATAGCAGCTGTTGTTGAGAAAAACATGGGACCTGCCTGAGAGCCATGGTTGCTTTCTGATGTGTTGACTTACTGTAAAATTCAGGAACCCAGCTGAAGGCTATGACTTTCTCATTTCATCCACAGGGCATAAGCAACTCCCCTATTTTTCCTGTCTCCTATTTTTGGTTAGCTAATTAGCTGTACAAATTTTTTAAAAAATCTATTGGACATAGGAAGTTTGATTTTATTGCTAGCAAAAATGTGTGAAGTGATGTCTTCTGTCATTTATTTTTGGGATCCTAGAATCCTTCAGAAAAATGTCAAGAAATTTGTGAGCAGTGTTCAGAACAAGAGATGTTCTTCCTCTAAGGGGATTGTTATGGGTTTGTGTCACCCAAAATGATATATGGAAGTCCTAACCCCTAGTAACTCAGAACATGACCTTATTTGGAAATAGGGTCTTTACAGAGATACTGTAATCAAGTTAAAATGGGGCCAGTAGAGTGGGCTCTAGTGCAACATGACTGGTGACCTTGTTAAAAGGGAGTATTTTTGCATAGAAACACATACAGAGAAAACACTGAAGACCCACAAGGAGAATGCCATGAGAAGGCAAGGGACTTGGGTGATGAATCTATAAGCCAAGGAACACCAGAGATGGTCTAGAAACCCCAAAAGCACTAAAGAGACAAGGATTCATTACAGGTTTTAGAAGTAATCCTGACCCTGGCAATGCCTGACCTTGAAATTCCAGCCTCTAGAACTAAGAGACTAATTTTTGTTTAAGCCACCCAGATACCAGACTGTGGTAGTTTGATATAGCAGCCCTAGCCCACTAATACAGGGTGCTTTTGATTTATAGCAAAGCACCCTTAAAAACAATGTATTTTTAGGGTCCTAGGGTGCTGTCCACTTTTGCTGTTTGCTTTCTGAGGGCCAGAGGGAAAGCCATTTCTTTCCACTTTAGATTCTTGTCCTGAATTTTTCTCTCTGTGCACCCTAGGCCAGTGGGCACTGTTGACATTTCTGTCCACTGCTCAGGTGATGGACGATACCTTTAACATGCTGTGCATTTCGAATTTTTGTGCTTGGGTTCCATCCAGCATTTAGTGTTTTCAAAAATCCCTAACTCCTGAGCTGTCCTTCCTTTCCATGAGTGTCCTGGGAATGGGACATGTCCACCTGGTCAAGGGCCTATGGGAGGTGAGGTCATAAGCTCTGTAGCTCCCAGATTCCATAAAGGGGACACAGAAGGCTGAACCAGGCTCTGAAACTGCTGAGAAGCTGGCAAGGAGTGTGGAGCTAGAAGAAAGAATGGCTTCACCCCAGGGTTGTTGGGTGGGTTTGAAAAAGACACAGGGAAGGCCATGACCTTTAAGATGGCAGCCTGAAAAGATTGAAGAACTACTTCTGATAGATAATTACACAAGAAGGAGTTTTGCAAGATGTGTCATGGAAGCATTCCTATGTCATGGTGAGCTGTGATAGCTGGGAACTAACTCTCCATTGTGGGTCACAGGAACAGAGAGCCTTTAGCAGGACAGTGACTAGCTGGCCAGCAGTAGGTGCTAAAGCAACCATTCTAGCAAGGGTCCTAACAGGAAAGGACAGCACCTCTCCCTTGGCCCACTGTTCCCTATGGGGAAGAGGCTGCATTGGCTATGGATGACGAGACATGAGACACTTTTCTGTGAGGTAGCAGCCTCAGGTTTTACCTGCTTGTGGCTTAGAGCTAGAGATGGGCGATCTGGGCTGTGCATGCATAAAGTATATGATGTGTCTCTTGGAGATAGGTAGCAGTTACCTTTGTATATCTTCAGACTGAGCCTTTCCTACCCCGAGCCATGTACAAAGTCCTCCTTGGTTCTCTTTTGCTATGTAACAAACCAGTTATGCACATAGAGGCTTAAAAAAATCCCTTATTTCTTACTGCAAGATGACTGTTGGCTCTTTTGCTAAAGAGAGCTCACTCATGTGGTGGCCGAGCTGGGGCATAATTGTCTAGGAGGACATCTCTCATGGCAGAGATTGAAGTGAGAAGTCTCTCTACATGGTCACTTATCCTGGGCTCTGTTCCTATATGGTGTGGTAGTCTCAGGACTCCAAGAGGACTAGACCAGGGCCTGGCTATGAGGTCCGTTAGAATCTATCCTCTGAAACCTTCACAATATTGCTTCCTTTACTATCGCTCAGTCAAAGCAGAGTCCCAAGAGACCAGCCAGGACTCCAGGGATGAGGAAGTAGAGTCCATTTGTGGATGGGAGGGGCAGGAATAAGATTGCAATGGGTATGGGGACAGCAATCACAGAAGCCCTCACTAACATATCTGTTACCTCTCCCTTTGATGCAGATGGGACTGTTTAAGAGCCACCCTGAGATTCCACGAACCCTTTCATTTAAAGCTAGAGCCTTCATCTTATCCTGTTTTGAACCTAACCCTAGCAAACGGGTCACCGCTGCTGACCTACTCACAGAGGATTTCTTAATGCAGACAAATAAGAGCAGGAAGAGGAGAATTGCTTTCAGGCCTTTAGGTGAGGCCTACCTGGACAGCTGTGTGTGGGGGTGTGTCTGGGCCCCAGGGTTTTGTGTTGCTTACAGGGAGTGCCAGCTCGCCAGTGCACAGAGCTCCCCACGTGCCCCATTTGTGTGCAGTGTAGCAGGGGTGGTGCTGGTGTAGAGGTTATTAAAACCCAATCAGTAAATACCTTCCCATCTCCTGGCGGAGGCATAGGTAGCCTCTCTGGGAACTGTGATGCCCCGCCCCTTGTTAAGGTCATTCTTTTGGGAATGTGAAAAGGAGAAAAGGTACCTTGGCTGTGGTTTTGTGTCTTCCCCAAGTGCAGAGCCTGGTGCCTCGTTTTCAGAGCCTGACCTATCCTGTGCTGACCCTGACCTTGCTTAAAGGGTGTTTGGGAGGTTTGTCTGTGGTAACTATCCTGCAAGCCACCAAAACCCAGTGGTACCTTCTGGAGCCGTAAGTTCTAACTGGCAGTGACTTAGAGTGGCCCCTGAAAATCCATTTGTCCTCTTCTCCCTGATACGGATGGGGTCAGAAGCCGAGGCAGAGTGGTTCTATAGCTTGCCCCACAGCCCACAGTAGATCAGTGTTTCCCAAGGACCCATTCCAGACCTACTATTTCACCAGGGTTGGGGGAAGGGGCTGTTTACACCATCCCGGTAGAGAAGTATGGGCTTAGCAAGGCCCTTGGTGGGCACGTAGGCCTGAGGAGCTGCCAGAGTCTCGGTCCCCACCTTTTGCCTCTCTGAGCCCCCTCAATCCCTATATGGTTGTCCCCCTGTAGAGGATGTCACCAGTATCCTGACCCTACCCTTACTGCGGGAGTTTGTAGACGGCGGCGGCAGCGGCGGCGGTAGCGGCAGCGGCAGCGGTGGTGGTGGCGGCGGCAGCGGTGATGGTAGTGGCGGCAGCGGTGGCGGTGGCGGCAGTG